>QQSS02232424.1:0-10177 GCA_003687565.2 Craspedacusta sowerbii | reverse complement strand
TATTTTTAATTAGCTTTTTTAAATATTTTACTCCATTTAACAAGCCGCATATATACAGCTTGTTAAATGGAGTAAAAATAAGTAAAAAAGCTAATTAAAAGTAAAAGTTTATCTTATGGCTCTCTTGAGGATTTTTTTTTTAAAGGCGTTCCTGGCTCTGATAGACAAAAAGATTCCCGACCCCTGATCTAGAGATTAACCTGGTACTAGTAAAGCAGTATACAAACGACAATTATTTGCTCTCCTTACTTCAAAGTATTAATTTAAGATTATATATAGCTGCTTGTTAAACTTATTTCAGCCTGATGAAGAGACAATTACAGATCATTGTCTTTGTCAAACCGCTCGATCCGCATTTGTCCAACAGTGAAAACTGTTGAACGATGTTGATTTGCATACTTCTCTCGAGAAGTACTAAGGGGGCTCTTCAACTCTGATTACCTTTGCTAAGAAGAGCCCTCCTTCCCACTGTGTAGCATATTTTGATAAATCTTTTGTAAATTTCATACGCATATTTGGGAAATGTGATTCTTGTTGTTGTTGTTGTTGTTGTTGTTATTTTCTTCGATAGGAAGACGGAGTCACGGAAATACAAAATTGGATGCGTTTTACAATGTAATCAGTCCTATTTTATTCAATAGGCCCACAAGGGCTGGTTTTAAGGCCCCCGCCAAAGCAAGGAATCCTATAAAGACATTCAAGAATTTGTTTGTTTATCCAGAGATACCTGAGCGTCGTTAGCTTTAGCGTGCACATGTAGACCCTATTATAGATAAAAGTGGTGTCACAGTTATACGAACTGCCCATTTTAGAAACGCATCGCAAGGTTTTGTAGCTTTTATACATAAGCAAAGAATGGGCTTACCTTTGAAGAATCAGAAGGGAAAATTGGATTATTTCAGGATGGGACATTACATGGGGTTATTGCAGCTCATAGCTGAGTTCGATCCATTTTTGGGTAGCTTTGTTGCTAAATATAGCAAAGTTGTGACATACCTAAAAGGAGAATTTGCGATGAACGCATTAAAATAAGTGCTCAAGTTCACGTAATTATCATGGATGAAATAACCTCTGCTGGATATATCAAACCATCACTTGATTCGACACCAGCCCCATCGCACTTAGATCAGCTATCACATTAGAACGTCTATCACCAGTGGACGGGAATATACTTGAGCGGGTTGTTAAGCTTCTGCCATTAGAAACGCAAACACGAAAGCGAATATCTCTTAAAGAATTGCATTAATTGCATGAGGAGTGCAAGCTCGATTTCTTAAACTGTCGTGGACAGTCCCATAATAATCCTGCTAACATGCCTGGTTGTTATGAAGGGATTCAACAGAAAATGTTGGAGAAAAAAAAGTTTGATATATTTATACGTTGTCTTGGGAATTCGATAAGCCTTGCTGGCTGAATGCTGCTGACTGTGCTCCAATAGCAGCAATCTTTTTTTTTTTTTCAATTGTCCAGCAGCCTTACAATTCTTTCTCGATCTCGACACATCGACCGGGAGTTCTCACAAAAAATTTGGTCTGATTAAGGGCTGAAATCATTGTCAAAAACTAGATGGGAAGCACATGCGAAATCAAGACGCGCCGTTATTAAATCCTATCATAGTATAAATGAAGCTCTAGATGATATTTCTGAGCTGCCTTCGGTATTTGGCGCCACCCAGTGCGGTCTGCACCCCGCACTTCTAGCGACGCCACTGAGTGAATTATAGCGCATGTTATGTCAGTTGTACGTAGGGTTCAGTAGCAACCGGGGGCCCCAAAACCATAGTTGGGCACCCAGTCAATGACGTCCGTTAAGTCCGTAACGTTTTTTTTTAACGAATAACGGTCCAGAGTAAAAGTAACGGGCTTAAAAAAATTAAGGAACAACGATTAACGGAGGTTACTTTTCAAAGTAACGTTAACTATTAACGCATAACGGCAGTTTCTTTTTAAAGTAACGATGCCCAACTATGCCCAAAACGTATTGAGCCTAGGGCCCCGAAATGTATTGAGCCTAGGGCCCCAAGTGCCCATAATCCCGGCGTGAGTGTCATCACAGCCGAGCCAGGTCGTACTAAGCAAAGGAATAAAATTTGGGTCGCAAATCGTTGCTCTTAAATACCAAACAAATTAAATGGCACACCATAACAAACTAAATCATACGCTATTAATGCCAAGCGAAGGGAATAGCGAAATTAAAAACATACGCTACAAAAACCGAACAAATTCGGTTCGACGTAAAGCATGGTCCGTGAAAAAAAAAAGTTTGACGTCTCACACGTTTGTTTGATGTAAAGCACAGCCCGTGAAACAAACATGCAAACAAAAAACTAAACGTTTCATAAAGGATAGGTTTTGGGTTACACTGCGCCAAGCATTTAGCGGCTATGAGCAAGAGAGACGCAAAGGAATGATCTGAATCTTATTGAATTCAATTTTGCTTCGCCATGACGCGTGCATTTTCAGCGATCCCAAACACCACTATAACCACCCCACCACGGAGACCAAAAACTACTCACAAATGTTCTGACAAGAGACCTGCAAGCACCATATACTAAATCACAACAGGAGCTAGAGAAGACTATCAGCTGAAAAGTTTTGCGATTACGTTCTCAGAGACACCCTTGCTACAAATTCATAGTTTTTTTCACTCAAAGAAAAATCCCTAATTTATCTTCATAAACGAAACACGCATGTGACATGATTCCCGCTCATTGTCAACAAAATCCAACAGTAAACATAACTAAAAGCATAACAGCGCAGACATTTAAGATTGAAAATTCGTCGACAGTAGCATATACAATGAAGGCATGAGAATGAAACTAGTAGGCTCATAAGACGTTCGCGTTCTGTACGTGCATGCCCGACAATGAACGAAAAGCAAATGCCACAAATTAAAATGGCCAGGCAAGTACAAATCGCCAAAATGTCATAGCATCCTGATTTCAAGCGCCATGAAAATAGAGAGCACCAATTAAATCCTCGCTGCTCAGCGCGCCATAGCGTTATAAATACAGAAGCAAAACTTAGACCGTCAGCGCGAAGCCGCAAATTTATTAACATTATGCATGTTACGTATGAACAGTGTTCGGTTAGGCGTCTTTGAGCTGAATCGTAAGGTTTGACTTCAGCTTTACAGAGTTGCTCTTGTAGTGCTTCACCAAATCTTCTACTGAGGCAAACTTCTACATGAAGAAAAGAACATTGAAAGTCAAAATATACTTTAAAAGCTACCCATGCTTTTCTGGCGTATATTACTCATTATGACGTATACAACTCATCCACATTAATGTGCGAAAGATCATAAAGAAAACAATGGCGTAGATGCAGCTAGCTCGCTTAACTTGCAAACTTTCGACAAGAATAAAACGCTCGGCCAATGTATTTTTAACTATCATCCCCCACCCCCAACTTAAACAATTAAAAAGAGAAACCCACTGAAATGTCTCAGAGGCAGAATTACTTATCAAAATCTTCGCTTACGTAGGAAATCTTCAAACGGTTGAAGACCAGCGACACATACAGACCTCATGCAACAAATCCACTTTGCACTCAGGCCAAACAAGAACGCACCTCAAGAAACACGCGATTTCGAGAAAAGCTACGACTATTAATCCGACGCCAAAGCCCGCATCAATATTGTGCAATATCTAAGCCATTCACACAATTTCAAGATAGGGAAACCAAGCATCATGACAGACGAGCTAACGGGCAGCAAAAAGTCTGCACAGCGATGCCAAACTAAGTACCTGTACGAAAGTCGATGATCGCCAAACAAGGACAGTCGGGGAAGCATCCGGGGTGAGGGGCATAATAAACATCGTTACACATTCGGTCATTCACACAACCATTGCAAAGTACTGTATGAAGACGAAGACAATGGTTGACGATTGGTACGTAGCCCAATTGCATCTTTAAGTCTGGCAGATTTTCCAAATTTATCAGGTTAAGAAATGCAGATTATTCAACCTATCGACTAACGGAGTACTCCAAATGCAATTCAACCTGAGCTCTCCCAAGCAATATGTTGGGCAAGATAAGATCAAACATTTCACGTCGTTTTGGAGTGAAATTGCGCCTACCTCGCAGTAAAGCGGGGAGCGAAGGTCTACTGAGACTGACCAAAGACTGATGGACAGCAGGGCGGAAAGCGAGCACATCGGGGCTATCTGCCCTGTTGCAACACTGCAATACATTATCCAACCCGGACCGGCGGTCTTTTGAGATCGACAATCCGTATCCGCATGATTGTAATTAGTGATACAACAACAACAACAACAACAACAATTTATAGATTATAAATATTTATAACAACAATAACAATGTATACGATAGTAATTTTCGATCTGACGAGTGATGTTGACGTTGGTATGTTCCGGAGGTTGATTGACGGCATCTCCCACCAAACGAAGGCGATTGCGGTTTGAGAAACGCACGTACGAGACACAAAACACGTAGGCAATTTTACACCAGCGACATTATTGCACACACCGAAAAGACGCCTGCATTAACTACTATTAGTTACAACGTTTTATGAAATGTAGAGGACGGCTAGGTGTCAGGGCCTTTCGAGGCATGTTTCGAGTTCACAATTAAGTCTGACTATCGTCGCTTTCAAACATTCGTTGGAAGAGAATCAGCTACGATAAATCAAGCGGCAATAGAAAGCGCGCAGGCTCACTACCAGCCGTTACACGTACCACCTCAGCGGTTCCCAGACTGTACGTTTGCGTGCTTTCAGATAGCGGGATTCTGCAACAGAGAACAGAGAATGACGATGATAACTCTTTTGCGTTGCGTTGCCGACAAAGCGATCGCATGCACCAACGGTGATAGATTCAAGCAAGAACCCAAGCCTTCAAAACGCATAAAAACGCAAAAGCCTGCACAGAGTTTGGATTAAAGATTGTATCACATGGCTTTCAAAACACCGACATTAAAATACGATAGTTATTAAGTACTCACGAAAACCGATAATTGCGCAAGTAAAAAAAAAAAAGGGGGTTGATCATTTTGGCATGCCCCAAGCAGAAAATACGATTCTCTTATAGACAACGTGCAACTTGGCAGCTCCGGCCAGGGAAGGCAAGCATGCATGTAAGAAAGTAGGCAACCTGGCACAAAAGCAGGCAGTTAAAACAAGATGAGCAGAGAGGTAGCGAGGGCAAAGGAGAAGAGCTCTGCACGTCCATGGGAAACTCCAAAACACATCTTATGGTCTGCAGAGGAAGGCCTCACCGTAGATGTGTGTAGTCGCCACTTGCCCATATGGATATCGAATATCCGGCACCCTTGTCTGTGTTACGAATAACGAACGCTCCGTCCTGCAACCATGAGCAGACAAATTCATGATTCACCACACTGATAGCACTAAGATACCCTGGAGAGCACTAAAATCGTGGCTTAATATTGGAAACACTAAAGAACCGAGCAAAATCAGACGCCCAAATAAAAACTGAAGTTCAAAAATCGCGAAAACCGCCACACAATGTTCCTGTGCGCCTTCTGCGATACATAATATTATATTATATTATATTATATTATATTATATTATAATACATTATATTATGATATTGTATTATAATATATTATATTACATTAAATTATATTATGGTATATCATATTACATTATATTACATTATATTATATTATATCATATTATATTACAATATTTTTACTCGCATAGAAGGTGCACAGGAAACGCCTAATAAATTACGATCAAGGGTTGACAGTCTCAGCTCGACAAAGAAACATGTTTTGTTAAAAAATATGTCCACCGCGAAGAGCCATCGTGATTTCATTTGACCGATTGCATAGCCGGGAACCAGCAAAAGAAATGCAAACCAACCTTTGCAATAGCTCTGAGGTGATCTTCCGCTTGTTGTCGTGTGAAGTTCCCACGATACCATGAGAACTCAGACAGTCCATTCGCCAGCTGCACCACCTGCACAGCCCAAAGCACAAACAAACGCATGTCAACACGTTCCTAACGCATCTACGCAAGGAAAAAATCAATAACATCGGCAGAATCCGAATACGGAAAGCATAGCTTGATCGAGAAGAAGCCATGTCCGGGCAGTGTGGTGGGAAGTTAGATCTCGAAGCAGCCCAACACGCAACAATCCCATGGTTCATAAAACCTCCGATTTCCAAAAATTAAAAATTACAAACAAAAAATTTAAAAATTTAAAAAAATTCCCAAACAGAAAATCTGAATGAAGTAATGCTTGTACGCGCTTTGCAAAGCGATAGGACTAACTAGTATAAACTTGAACGGGAACAACACTATGGATGCCAATACATTCACTATTAATGGGAAATAAAATAATAGTGAGAAAAACCGAAGTCCCATTCCTAAAGATTAGCAAGTTAATCCCCATATTCCACGACAAAGATTAGCTAAACTAGATCACACAGCCGACCATCTTGCCATAACAATGCGCATGTCGCAGCAGACACAAGTCTTAAGCAACTGCTCATCAGACATAAGCAAGACACCAAACAGCAGCAACCTTCAAACGCGGTAGCTGGTCGAACAAAGAAACTGGAACAAACAAGTGTCGCGACAACACAAATCCTACCGTCTTATCCCCGGTCATGGGAGGACAAATCGGCGCAATGTTCTTATCGGTTCCCGCAGCTACGCCCGGCGGCTTACCACCGATCGAAGAGGTGGTAACACGGCCAGAGGAAGAGGCGTCCCCGGCTTTAGGAATGGAAGGGAGGGGTAGTGGCGGCTTTGGGCACGCCACAATTGGCTTACTTCCTATTCCAGGAGACACTGGAAGAGACTCCTCTCTGTCTAGTACTTGACTTTGGCGCAGGGTTTGAATGCTGATAACAGGATCAGCGTCGCTCTCTCGAGCGGGTAAAGTGCTCTCCACGGATGACACTGGTTTGCTGTAAACGATAAAAGGTATCAAATCTTGGTGAAAAACAAAATTTCCAAAAACAAATGGACGAACTTGGTAATGCCCGAAGCAGGCAAAGAACAACCGCCATTTTTCTTAGAACACTACAGCAAGCATCTTCATAGCAAGTTCAAAAACACATGAGACCAAATTACTACGGTTTGGGCTAAACGTAAGAACAAACTAAGAAGGACAGGCATTTAGCATAGTGCATATCTATTTGGAAAAAAAAAACGAGTCACCAATCGGCAGAATGCGGAGTGCCTAACAGCAAAGCATCAACAAAAGTGGAACAATGATAGCATTTGACCTAGCACGATAACGAACTATCGAGAATTACTCCATAACGTTAACAGTGCGTACGTTTGTGGAACTCTTTCGCCAGGTGGAGGCGGTACTGGGGCCTTCTAACGAAATAGAAGAAAAAAAACAAAAACAACGCAAATCAAACCTGTTTTCTAGACTTATAACACGCGTGCAAATCAAGAGGCAACAGTACATAAGTAGACCACAGAAGATGAGTGGTCGTATCAGTTAGAGAGTAAGTGAAGCAGGAGTTGTCTCCACTGCTCCAAACCATTACAAGGAGAAGCATTCATGTATTGAAAAAGAATGAAAAATCACGATATCAAAGCGTAAATAGTTAGAGCAAAAGCATCTACATTGCGTATCATACAAGACGTTCACCAAATCCAATAGAAATCCTTGTACTACACGGCAAAACATTACAGCGGGCTACAAAAACACAACATCGCCGAGTGGGCAAGGCATATCGTGGCCAGCCGGCTCGGTTGGCCAGGTGACTCCTTCATAATCCAGCGACAAAGTGACGCAAACAATTACACTCGTGTAGCAAGATTCAAGCATTCACAACCATACACCGTAGAAGATAAAACGCACTCTTATCTGCAATGCTTTGATTTGCTTACAATTACATTTTCCTTATGCACTAGCTTAAATATAAACCTCCAGCAACCCCCAACCCTGTCCCTCAAAGCGCACACAAACACACCGTGGTGGAATGGTCAAGTAGCAGTATTATTCATTGAGCATTCAGAGTAAAACACAAGGAATCGGCGATACCTTTTCCTGAGAAGGATTCCTGGATGGCGCTTTGGATGGCACAGGTGGAGCGTCTTTATCCCGTCCAGTTTGAGGTTTACTTACGAAAGAGCATAGCACGTGATGGATAATATCAGCAGATTGAAGTTTGCACAAAATTACAATAGAAGTTCTCAGTTTACAAAGCGATGACCTTACTAACCACATTCATTTCGCTCGGTGTAGATCCCTGGGAGAAGTTTTAGCAACAAAACAAGTTTTTATCAAGGCGTGTCTAAAAACGGAGCTCTTGCTCCAGCAACGAAGAGACGGTTTCGCGCGCTGGACAAATTTAACAACAATATTGCCCATATGCTAACGAACTGACTGTAATCCACTGAATGGTCAGGAAACGTATTGGCCAAGCAAATGACTGACTGACTGACTGACTGACTGACTGACTGACTGACTGACTGACTGACTGACTGACTGACTGACTGATTGACTGACTGACTGACCGAATCACATACAGACTGAGTGACTGACCAACTAACTGAGTGCCAGACAGACTACCTGACCAACCCACTGCGCACTTAAAAGGTGACGGCCTTATTCAGGTCGCGGAACCGTAAACGTAGGCCGCCGTTTAACGGGAAAACTACGCATCCCGCAGACTCTGCGCTTTGAGGATAACAATAAACAAAATACGATCGATTAGCTTCCAATCAGAAACCCGGTATCCTTGCCCAATGCAAGGAACCGAGAAATCTCCCCAACGTAACTCGATGATACATCAATTTTCGCTCTGACGGCGTCCTCGCGTAAGCGCGCGACAGTAAAATAAGACAAATGGTTAGTGAATACATTGTTAACTATTTAGATATTTAATGAAGCACGGCGGTGGAACACGGTTAGTGCCGGTAAGACGACAACGGTTAATGCCATTGTTAGGTATTAAGGTATTTAACGACGTACCGAGCGAACGACAACTGATCTTCCACCATCTCGGTAACGTATTTACCCATACACTCGTCGGGAGCTTGCAGCTTACTTAACCAGCCGGTGGAAAAAGGACAACTTCCACGACGGCCACTGGAACACAAGAACGGTTACGCGGTGCACAAAGATCCGTCTTCCCAATTGCAGATGTAAACGAATCCCGGAACACTCAATAAGCAAGAAATATCAGCCACAGCGTGAAAGAACGGAACAGTTATAGCTACACACCAAAGTCTCAAGCACACACAGACGCCTACACGCATCTTACTAAGAACATAGAATGAAAAGCAAAACGTATCTCGGGGGAAAAAAGCAATTTGATCGCATAACCAACGCAAAAGCTCATCACCCAGTCAGAAAAGGAGCTCAGACCTAAATCTAAATTAACTCACTTCGGTCCAGGAGAAGGTTGTAAAGCTAAAGAAAATGGAGAAGCGTACAGATAATGCATCTATCTACCTAGCTACGGTGTCACCCCCCCCCCCCTTATACCCTGCGCTATGGCGTTTGATTACCGATTACAGAAGCACTAAGACTGGCTTGATGAAACAACATAACAATTGCTCAGCCGTTAAAACTCCGACAGGAGCTTCATGATGACCTATTATGTGCTTAGCGTCAAGACTACCTAGTCTGAGGAAAATGCTCCGTCAGGTTAATCCAGCAAAAAAACTAAGGAAATTGAAAAACAAGTGAAACCCAGGCGACATTGGCCGGAGAGAAGTCGAAAAGTGTCGGTTCATCAACATTGCTTGAAAACAATTTAAAATCTAAGAAGCAGGTTAATGCGATTAAACAACCCTAAACGACATTGGATATTTTAGTGCTTACAGCATCAACGCATCGGGTGATTCAACAGCCAACTACAACATAAATGGAAACTATACTTCAAAATAATCAAGCGACGGGAGAAAGCCAAAATTACCTGGGCCTTTAGTAGTTGGCATTGCTCTGTCAGAGTCCTATAGCATATGCAAGTATATAAGAATCATTAAGTTATAATAATTATACCTAATGCCTAAAATTTAACTTATTTAAAAATACCTAATAACATAATGAAAATAATACAAATAATATAAATACTTTTAAAAAGTTGCACTTGCATGCAGAAACTACAAATAAATAAAAATCGAATGAGTGAGTGCGTGAGTGCGTGAGTGAATGAGTGAGTGAGTGAGTGAGTGAGTGAGTGAGTGAGTGAGTGAGTGAGTGAGTGAGTGAGTGAGTGAG
>QQSS02232413.1:0-10178 GCA_003687565.2 Craspedacusta sowerbii | reverse complement strand
ATACATACATACATACATACATACATACATACATACATACATACATACATACATACATACATACATACATACAAAGAGAAAAATAATCGTACCTCCGGCGCCTTGGAGACGTCAATGTCCTCGATCATATCTAAAACTATAGCATTGTCCGGATCATACACTTCATCGGCAAGTCTTGTGCTCAACTGCCCAGATATTCGTCGCTTGGTCGCCAAATTTTTCACGATCGGTAGTGGAGCACTGGATGTGCCGCCACCAAGAGCTGATAGAAACACAGTCGAATTGGGTGCAGCAATTGGCACTTCCGAGGATAAGGATACATCTCCCGGTGCATCCAGGATTCCCGGAATGACAGAGGTAGCTACCGACGAAGAGCCTGCTGGACTGTCTCCTTCGCTCAATGGATCAGTCCGCGGGTCTGAATTACCCACCAAACTGCTATCCCCTGCATCGCGCTTGGATGGCTTGCCGGCAATCCCAGCGTTTACGGATTCGAAAGCTACGGAAACCTTTCGCACTGCATCTGGATCAGGAATGATGACCATATCGGCATCTGGGTCACGATTGGGGCCAACCTGAAGCTGCAGCTTCCATATTTCTTCCTGTTGTTCCTTGAGCAACCGTAGTTGTTCCTGCTCTACGTACTGGTGTTGACTCGACAATTCAGCAATTTTCTTCTCGATTAGCTCGGCATGCTAAATTTAAAAAATTCAGTTCAAAGGGAGTTAACTAGATAGTACAGGGCAGGGGTGCATCCTACAAGAGTGGTGCAACGTGTCCACTTCCATAAGGCACACCTGGATCAAGTCGCTATCAACCTTATCCTTGACAAACTAGAACAAAAATCAAACGCAATCCACCATGTCTAAAAACTCGTCTTGAAAGATGTTCATAAACTTCTTCTTAAAATATTCAGACTTATTCTAACAAACATATTGATCGTTGCAGTAAAATCGAGGTCTTAAACTTCCTCTTAAAATATTCAGATTTAAGCCAAAAAAACATAGCATAATGGAGATAAACGGACTTTTCTGACATCTCCCGTAGGCAGTGAAGTGAGCTCCTTCAAGTGCGACAAAACAGCGAGTGACGCCATGTTTGATTTGTCAACAGCTGTCGGAGAAGACGGATCTTCAGAAATGCCTGGAGGCGAGCTTCGTCCAGGCGTGTCGCCAGAATCCGACGACGAATTGTTTACGGCCCGATTCATAAACACGATCGACTCGACAGACTTTTTCCTCTGCCCAACAGCGCCTTCTCTCGGGTCCTAATTATGCATGAATAATTACTCAGTAAGTATGCAATAATTATGCATCACCGAACGCAAGAAATCAGAAAATAACAATCATAGAAATGCGCGTCTGCTCGATGATCTTGAACGAGCAACGAAAATTATCATTAGCTTACTCGCTACTTAAAGACTTACTTGCTAAACCACATTTCGAGCAAGAAGGCGCCCACAACGAATACAAGTTCTATAAACGCGTCACTTAGACGTTTTGAAAAAGGACATACGGATAGGCATCACAAAGTGACTAAAAATAGCTTAGGCACAGGTTAAGCCAAAATTAACAAAGTTAACTCCTATCAAAGACTCAAGCTGCAGCTACAACGTTTGTGAAACCAATCTTATACCTTGACACTGTCCGTCACAGCTTGCTTCTTTCTCGCTAGCGGCTCAGGAGATAACTCAACTGGGCCAAAGCTTTCGTTCAAACCATCCCTCTTTCCGTCCTTCTTCGACTTGAGCCGAACAAGAATACCAACGAGCATGTGCGGTCGACAGGCAGGCAAGCCTGAAGGTCGGGCAAACAGAGATAGAATCACCGGCTTAAGCAAACGAATGCCCACTGCAATGCAAAACTTAACCTCGGCCTGAGCGTATCAAGGAATCTAAAACAACTCCAATACCTTAGCAAAGAAGAACATCGAGAACACGCACACACAGGCATATAAACACAAACACGGACACACAAACACATTCACCCAAACACACACCCAAACACACACAACCACATACACCCCTCCGCACAAACGCATACATAGACACACACACCCACACTCACACACAAACATGCCCACAAACGCAAACAAAAATATTCACACCCACATATACCCAAAGACACACAAAAAAAACACACACACACACACAGACACACACACCCAGCCCTTTTTCGTCTATCCAGTTTTGCCCAGTAAAAGTGCTGGCGTTAAGTTGGAAGACGTAGGAAAGAACCAACAGGCAGAATGCCATCATTTTCATTTTCAAAGACCAAAAAATTTCATTATGATCCTGCTTCAATTTCAATATTTTCCCGTTGTACAGGCGAAAACTAAATTACATCAATTGCTTTAAAACGCGCGTAAAAACAATGGCGCTTAGCCTGAAAAGTAGTTCCTTATGTTCCCAAAATATTTCTTACAGATTCAGTGGGTGATAATTATTAGGGGATGATTGCCCAAAGGCCATAACTGCGATGGAGCTTAACGAAAACTAGAACCGATCATACTGATAAATAATTAGAAAAAGCTACGTTCTGAGCTTGAAAACAACTTTTGGAATCACCTGAGACGAGCATCCTGGGATTCGACCCCCCGTTTTACGTTACCACCCAATTGCAAACGGTCTGCGTTGTAATAAAAGCGCTTCCTTCTGGGCGGCTTTGTACTCCCGAAAGCATCCCCTGCTCGAACTCTGGTCCCGCTACTGTCTGCCTGTTAACTGTATCAGCGACCAACTTTGTTTGTTTGTGAAGGCTTGTTGCGAATGCATCCCTCCAGAAATGCGAGAGTGCTAAAACCCTCTGTGCACAAGAATCCATTCACCTCCGGCCGTCAGAAAGCGCAAGATAACGAGCGGATAGAGAGGAAAAAACAGAGAGGGAGAGAGAGAGAGAGAGAGAGAGAGAGAGAGAGAGAGAGACCACGTAGGGGGCAACACAAATTTCAATGTTTAGGCATCATATTTGCATAATTGGTAATTTGTATAATATTTATTTATATTTTGTATAATTTGTATAATTTGTATAATTTGTATGATATATTGATCATTGGAGGAATATTATAGCAGGATCCAGTCCAATCTGCTATATTCTACGGCGAGCGGGATTTCGGTCGAGTGTAGCACACGAGTGGGGTTGCATTCAAGACCTCAAACGCATCAAATTACAGCACAAGTTGGACTTAATCCGAAAGACCCGCAGGAAATATAAAAGGATGTAAACGAAACCAGAGATACGAGCCAGCTGACTCTCAGTCGGAATAACATGCTAAAAACTACCCAACCACTCCGCCCTTAGTCGACCAGCTCAAACATACCACTTACACGATAGGCTTCTTACAACACTCGCCAGTCAACTTTTCATTTATTCCTACCAAAACCGCATATGCTCCTTCACCAAGTCACCTATTCAAACATACCCTCATTTGAAAATGGGGGGGGGGGGGCGGGAGAAAGACTGGCCAACTTACCGGGTCCGTTAAAGGGCAGTAACTCTGGCGGGATTGGGTCGTGCGAGGCGAGAGGCACAATATACATATCTTTCATTCCACTCCCGCAGTTTCCCACGACCCCAACGCGCTTACGAGTGTAGAAGTACGTGTAGAGCTTGATGTATCCTGCTTTATCTTCCTCGGTAGCCATCTCGAAGCGAATTACATCGATGCACTGAAAATGCAAGTTAAAAATCTCCAATAAAGACGCGCAACAACAACAACAACAACAACAACAACAACAACAACAACAAACACGACATCCAATTCAGTCTGCAAAACACAGCCAATTCATCTAGCCAAAAATGTTCGATTTAGTTAATCAGGAGGAGGAGGAGCAGTCACCAATTATTCCACGTCTAAACGACGTTGAAGAAACAACTTAAAGACATAGCACTCTTCATCCCAACATTAACGCATCACGATAGAATTAAGCAGATTATTTGCTGCTCATAAAAAAACCTTTAGATGGTGCTTCCGACTGGTCTTCAAATGAAGCAGGTAGTCCCACACTTGGGCAGGTGGAATGCGGCCGCAGATATGAATGGTATCTGGCAGCACCTGCACGATGTTCTCGCACTCTCCCGATATCCGATAGGCCGTCGTAACAAACTTGGACACCTTCTGCATCATGACGAAACCCCGCCACACCGACTTGTCTTTGTGAAGGGGTGGCGGGGGAGGAGATATCGGCGACGTAGATGAAGACGGTCTAAACGAAGGCAACACTTGCATAGCACCAATCATCAATTCAACATGGCATACCTGCAAATGTTTAACAAAACGTATACGTATTCGTCCGACAAGAATCCGAAACATGCGCAACCACCCACATACATACCCGGACATGGGGGCACACCGCCTGCATAAAAGTTTCTGCAGATTTGCGGAAACCTTGGTGGTTACCGACCCACACACACACACACACACACATGCACAAACACGCATAACGACCATGGCAACGATCAACCAATTGGCACATGAGCATATTGCGGAACTGACTACTCTGAAATAACTTCTGCCAGCCGAGAAAGAATAAAATGTTGCAAAGTTGCGATTTCCGATTTGGACAAGCCAAAGATCAACACGAAACGGGGAATCCCAAGGGGCTGGTTTCGGACAAGAAATGCAATTTGTAAAATTAGAAGGGACTAACCAAATGGTGGCGATACGAACAGAAGCGGTTGGAGTGGCGCAGGACTTCTGGAACGAGGCTGCCCGACATGGTAAGTAAAGATTTCGGTTGAGTGGTTTAAAGAAAAACTCCTGGTGTTCGTTTGGTGCTGAAGCATCTTCCAAAATTTGTTGGGATAGGTACTTTATTACATTAAGGAAAGGAAGAGCTCGGACAGGCACATGGAAAGAAGTCAAAGTAGCTTAAAAGAACAGAAACAGATAGCGCATATACGCCCAGGCACCTGGAACTAAAAAGGACTCAGAGACTCACAATTGCGATGTAATGCTCAGCAGCTTGACGTTAGCACAGATATAATAAAATTCTGGAGGTTAAAGCAGGAATGGGGGAAAAAACGCTAGCTAAGGCAGGATGTAAGGAGAAAGCAAGGCAATATGAATTGGTACCCGAAGAATCGGCGACCTACTGTGACAAAGCATGAGACAGGAAACGAGATTCCAAGGGTGCTGAGGGTAGACCAGCTAATGTCGGAACGCTTAGCGATGAAGACAGCAGAAGAATCTAGCTCTCCGGAACGTAAATAGGTAGAATCTCATGTTGAGGCCGTTAACTTTCCCATATGAGGACAATGCGAACGGCGCATACAAGAAAGCTCCCACGTAACTGCAAAAGGAAACCTAGTGAAGAGGTCGGAAACAAGATGTCCTTCTAATTTAATGCGGCCGTCACGGGTCAGCATAACCCTTCAAAATGAGGCTGCTGGAGGACAGGTGCTGCCCAATAATTCACAATACATAATAATAAATAATACTCCAACTTCCATATACATTATATATATACATATATATATATATATATATATATATATATATATATATATATACATATATATATATAATACACGTAACATCATACATCCATGTAGAAGTCAACATACATCTTAAAAACATATAGACATACGTAGTCACATATACAGATGCGTTCACCACTTACGAAGTTACATCTCTTATGTCGTCTTCGTACGAACTCTCCGTGGGAGAAGGGACGGAAGATTCTGGAATAGCTTGAATACTGCATGAAGATATTTTTAACGCTCATAACAAATAGAAGTATGCACATTTAGAAATACAAGTATATGACGAGCTTGTTCTTTAGAAAAAATCAAATACAAGGTCAAAACGGAACTTACAATATAGGGCGATTGGCTGCCAATAAATTACATGAGTCAGCAATAAAGACATCAAACAGTACAGGGTTTTGCTGCATTAGACTTACGATCAAGTCGCTATCCACCACAAGAATCTGCGAGTAACGCTGGTCTACAGTAACGGTCACACGTACGTAGATAAATCAAACAGAATACTACGCACATAACACTGGACGGGTTCTGCGAATACTGCTCGCCGGGGGGTGCAACTTTTCCCACGCAAATTTTGCAGTTGGAGTCGAACAGGTGTTGCTCGTGCTGGTCGGTTGAGTCTTTGAGGAGGTCCATGACTTCGGAGCCACTGGCGATCGGTCGACGATCGGGATGGACTTCCGCCTTAATCTGAAACCGCAACGACAACAACAAAATCAAAAACGATAGCTGTGTTTACTCTTCGTCTGTAGAGCGGTTGCTTCCACAGAGGATTGCCCACAGGACGTCACCAGCGCAGGCAAGAGATGCCCTCCACATCTCAGCTATGCCACCATATGCCTGAAACCCACCACTGCGACACCTCAGCCAAGTCTCAACCATGTCGTGACGAAGAGTCGGAGTGCGTTGACGACGCGAGTTCCCAACCATGTCTCGGACGTCACAACAATGAACGAGCGAAACGTAACTGATGCCCTAGACAGGCTCCGCAGAGAAGCAATCAGCAAGACTTATAGCATTTATTTCCAAAGCAACGAAACAGCCAAACAAGAAAAAAAGAGACTCTAAAATTAATATATATATATATATATATATATATATATATATATACATATTATAAATGTATGTATGTTTCATATATGTATGTATGTGCGTATATACATACATACATACATATATAATATATACATACATGCATATTCAATAGATACCCCAATAGATTGAATGATCTAAGCGAGCGACGTACTTCCAAAGTCTCCAGCTTCTCGTCTTCACCTACGATCTCGATCTCGCCTTTGTGCGTCTTCTTGATGCCACCGGGATGCTTGGACAGTATCTCCGCATCATCCTTCTCTCGCTTCTCCACCATCTCGATGTGCTAGGAACGGAAATAGGACTCAAAAAAAAAAACCACATGTCGTGCGCAATCGCAATCGCAAAGCTCAACGTTTAACCGTTCGAAAAATCTTCTTTTCACTGCGGACCATTAATACCTCAAACTTTAGCAAGCCTGAGACGTTCACGGCATGTGCTACGCAACGCGTATAAGTTCCGTTCTCGAACCGTGCAAATGATAATGAGTTTTCACGCGACACTGAGCGAACAAAAACACAAACAGAACGCGAACAATTTACGTCTTTGAACCGTTCCGAATGACGATTCAAGACGTATTTCCTAAATTTTACACTTTAAGCGTTACACTTTGGGATGGGTACGTCAAAGGCACAATATAGATCAGCTCCTTCGCTCACAGGTTTCATGCAACCAAGTGCTACAAATCGTTAAATGATCTTATGAAACCGGCACACAATCACATCAGGCTGGCATAACGAGCCATACTGCATCAACAATGCGTTTAGTATAGACGACTCGAAACAACTTGAACGAGTTATCATGCCAGGCCTTTACGAATCCGCCCAAATCCAGAAACGTAGATCAAAATAATGACTTTTTTTTTGACAATTTAATACTCCATGGAGTTTGGGATCGAAATGAACTGTTTACATAAATTTTATTGTTAATTTTATAATTATTTAAATTGACGTAACAGAATTCGCACATGGCCTAAGTCGCAACGGTGTCCCGTGAAGAGTGCGCGAGGCAATGTCTAATCGACAGGCAAGGAAAACAAACAAAACATAGAACAAAGCAGATAACATGCGAGAAAGGAGACGCGCAAAGAAAAGTTCGCTTACATGCTTGCTCTGACTGTGTCTCCACTTGGCGAGCTCCGGAGCAGCTAGCTCTTCCGGAGACATCTGAACTAACTTTTTAGCCTGGATCTCCCGCGATGCAACGCGGTAGAACAGAATCTTAATAAAGAAGGAGCTAATTTAAAATCACATATCTTATCCGCACACACACACACACACACACACAAACAGAAAGATACGGCAACAGGTAAACCGAACCACACATTAATGCTCCTCAACAAACTGGCAAGGAGATCCCTAAAGCCTACACAATCGCGGCTAAGCAGGATTGCGATACAAGAAAACAAAAATCAGGGCCTCGTCAAATTCTGCTCGAGCACGCTTCTCACCTTATTGTTGGAATCTTTCAGATTAAAAATAAGACTTCGGTATTTCGTTTTGTACTTATGGCCAGTATCTACAAAAACCCTAAGCATCTCAGCCTCGATTTCTGCTCCAATCGCGGTCAAATCTTCCATGTCGATCGCCATATCAATGTCCCGACAACGAGAAACGAGAATTTCCTTCAGCGATCGCCGAACATTTCCTCGGACAGATTCGTCCTGTTCTCTCTTTTCTTTCTTCAGGTCTCCAGCATTGCGGCCTAGGAAACGGAAACGCCCTCCAGAGAACTACGACAGATTATGATCAATATGATAATAATCCTAAAAATACAAATGGCGTACTAGCCTACTAAACTTTGCAACTTCAAAAGCCTGCGTTAATCTGTTACAGCAGGCATCGTCAAACCCACCGCAGCATGAACTTTTTAGATGCTTTTCTAGTAAGCATCAAACTTTAGAAGTCTTAATTATTCCGCTAAATTTAGCAACTTTTAGATCTGGCAATACTTTAATATTGGCGGCGGCAGGAAACCCTCCATTGTAACTTTAAAATCCTATTTTGACAGTTTTGACAGGCGCAATCGAAAATTCTGCACTAGTCCACTATAGGTTAAACTATTAAAATCCTTTACTAGCCGCCAAACAAGAACCTTTAAATTATTGCACTAGCCAACTACGCCTAGAAGCTTTAAACTCTCTACTAGGCAGCCACACTTAGAACCTTTTCAAAATCTTTTAAGGCTATGATAGCAAGAACTTTAAATATATTGCACTACCCAGCTACACTAAAGAACCTTGAAAATCCTTTTCTAGCCGATATGGGTAGAACTTCTAACATCCTGCAAAGCCTGCTATAGACTGAAACTCAAAT
The DNA here is from genome assembly GCA_003687565.2 of Craspedacusta sowerbii. Taxonomy (NCBI): domain Eukaryota; kingdom Metazoa; phylum Cnidaria; class Hydrozoa; order Limnomedusae; family Olindiidae; genus Craspedacusta; species Craspedacusta sowerbii. The sequence goes on along the minus strand of QQSS02232413.1, from coordinate 1,285 downwards.
TCTCTGCATCAGCCTGCTATAGCTTATGTTTTCAAAATAATTCATTAACCAGCTATAGCCTTAAGGTCAGCACTAGCCTGCCATGGCATAAAGCTTCAATAATTCTGCTCTAGCCCGCTGAGGCGCGAAAGAGAAAAATCATCTTCCCGCTAGCCCATCGGCGAAATGAGAGCCCACTACCTACCAGGCTTTAGGACCTCGTACGAAGGGTGCTCCTCCAACCAGGCAAAGAGATACTTTCTGGTCGGTGCCATCACACCGGCGATGACCTTGCCGGACGCCCTCTCAAACACGGCGATCCTCTCGTGGGACACGTCCACGCGGTCGGTGGAGGACGTGGCAGGACTTATGATGGTGCTCGTTCCTTTCGACGAGAGCGACGACTGGAACGGAATACAAACGCAGCATGGAACTGCACGAGCATATCGATAACGCGCATGTCAGACCTTACAAGACCTTGAAACAGCACAATCAGAAGGGTTCGGTGCATCACAACTACATATGAAAAGGCAAATCTATCAAGTTGAAGAAATGCTGATGCGATGATACCAAACCCTCGCCCGAACAATAAACAAATGGTCCTACAAGTCACGAAATCCATTAACTGCATGGCTATGCTCCAATGCTGCAACATTTCTTCCGTTTAAAATGCTGCACGAAAAGCAAGTGCCGCAGTTTCCGCATACTCATCTTTAGGCTCTCCAATCAACATCAACAACAGAAAAAGGTCTTGATATTCGTTAACCGCAACTACGGCAGCCACGAAATCTGCTATTAATCTAGAAGCTATGTGCAGGGACCCTTAACCAGCGCTCGTAAACAGAACCTGAAATTCCGAATTCCAATTCGATGACAGCTGATTATGGAATATGCATAACGCTAAAACAAGCGAAAAAGTGAAAGCGGGATGCAGCTCTTGTCACAGCCTAGTAGGCCACTATGGCTATGACATTGGAGGATATCATTACCTCTGACTTCGAGTCTGGTGATTTGATCGAGCCATTCCTTTTATCATCAAGTAGCTTGATAGACTGCTGCGCGTATCTAAAATATCGGGAACAAACATCAGAAATACATCCATAACATGACCGAGTGGCAGATCAACACGGACGCCTAAGATGACATAAAGATAGTGGACAGTGGACAGAAAGGTTGACAGAAAGATAGACAGTTTAGACATGCGCGCATGAAAGCACGCTCGAATCCAAGAAGGCAGGCAGGCAGGCAGGCAGGCAGGCAGGCAGGCAGGCAGGCAGGCAGGCAGGCAGGCAGGCAGGCAGGCAGG
>QQSS02232402.1:0-10179 GCA_003687565.2 Craspedacusta sowerbii | reverse complement strand
ATTCAATCTGAACTGTTCCTCTGACCCACTGACACCACGCTGCAGGATCGTCACACGCAAGTCCGTACTAAAATTGCTATCTTTACTTTTAGCAAAGTGCGTTGCAAGTTCAGTTTGACTGGGGTGGTGTAAAACATCCGATCGATGGCCATCGAAACGATGGTTAAGTTGATATATATATCATATGTATACATATATGCATACGGTCTTCCGTTCCAACAGGAGAGCCTTTTACAGTTCGTTGGAGGAGAGTTTTCGCGGTGCCGCTAGTACAAAGATGCGCGCCTACAGAATACACATCTGGTGGCAAAGATATCAGTGCAACGAGCAAGCTGATGCAGCGAGGTTTAAATAAATCAAACTTTCGAGAGTTGAACGAAGCAAAGGAAAGCGTGGTTTGGGAGGGCCTGCTTGCCTACGGCAAGTTAAAGCAACTTCGACAAACCTTCGGGTTGGATCGCCAACAATTCCAGTCATGGCGTGACCACTTCATCAGCAATTGTCATCAGCACTTGGAAGCCACAGTCTCTGATAACATCGATAACATACGTTACCCGAGTGCGACATGGTACGTCATCATTGTAACTAACCTGCTTGTACGTCATACATCATTAAGTTTCCTTGTTAGAGATTAAAACGTCATTACAAGGGATTGACTCTTGTAACGAGTAAAATAACGTCATAAGCATCATTAAAGAGGTCGCTAACTTTCGTAGCAGTTCGAGAGTGATTATTGGCGCCTGAGTTAAGTTACGTCACATTTGACCCGCGTAGTCTGGCCTGGACCCAATGATATGCCTAGGAAATAATGATCTTCAAAAATTCCAGAAAGAATCGACTAGGCACCAGGTTGTTCAGGAAAATCAGGAGCTACCAATCGAGTCTTGGATCGACCGTGGCAGATTGTGATTCCTTTCACCTGTGCCTTTGTATCTCCAGCTTTCATAGGTTTATTTCTATTTTCAATCAAATTCCTACCACGGGTGCGCATTTCAACGTTCACCGCACGGCTTCTTGCATTTTGGTTTCGCACGCAGTGGCTACACCAAACAAACTTTCTTACATGTGTTTCAAAGTAGGCGATCGATTTTTAAACGACTTCGCGTGTAAAACCTACCCCATGACAGAGGTTCGGGAACCCGTCTTCGTGAATGGAAAGCAACAGCAAACCTATTGAAACTCTTTGTAGGTACTTCTTTCGTTTGGATTTGCGGATGATTCACGTGACGTTCTTTCGAAAACTTTTTGTAAGTAATCAAGGTATAGAGGCGGGGGAAAATTCATCTGTTACCTATTTGACTTCATTACGCGAAGAAGGAAAATTTGCTTACGTTATAAAAATTGATAACGTAACATACATATGTATGCTGCTATAATTTATGATATGTAACGGCACCAGCTTTTTCACCAGCCTTGTCCAGAAGGACAAACCGGACAAACAACAAGAAAACGGATCCTAATTCTTTTCATGGAGCGAATTTCTTTCGCTCCAGCGTCAACGGTGGTCACGGTTTGAGGCGTTCAGTGGCGGAATAGGCGCATCGAAATATTGAAAATGTCACGACTTAAGGAGGAACCGAGTGCTGTGTAGACGATGAACATCTTCATGGCTTTGTTGACGAGGCGAACATGTTTGCTTGCTTTGAGTCTATCTAAGACAAGAGTGATCCAAGAAAGTTTCAAAACCCAAGTCGCTTCAGCACGACACAGGATATGTTTTATGAATATCGTAGTTGGGGAAATGCACTGGCTTAGGTGAAACAATATTTAGTATTCTAAGCCACACTACTGCCAAAAAAAAACACTGCCTTACTCTTGCAGAGAAAAATTATTAATTATCCATTTATCTACGAATCAGACAAGCGCTTGATGTCGAGTGATATTTCGGATTCACAGCAACTTACTGCAACACCCACATCAAGATTATGTAGCCTGAAGTGAAACTTCAGGGAATCTTTCAAAGAAATTCTAATCCCATTTCATCGCTCTCACAGCCTTGAGCTTAGCATTGGAAGGTTTGGAAAGGTTAAATATTAATGAAAAGGAAGTATTTGAGATCGAACAATCGTAACGTCGTGGAGAAGATAAGAATTTCCGAAAAGAAAGATGCGAAGTCGAATTGCCAATAGCATTTCGAAACCATCGGACTGGTATGTTACAATGTCGCCTATTATCAGAAGAACTTTGATCTGCGGTCGAAGCAAGAATGACCACTTTGAACGGACAGCAACAGATAAAAAACTATCTAACTATCTCGAATCAGAACAGAATAATTACCGTGGAATTCTCATCACAGCGATCAAAGTATTTGTCAGTCAGTCCATGCAATCTCGAGGCAAAAAAGGGTGACAATTAACCATGTCAAATCGGCAACTTCCACCCCCCTGGTTCTCAGTTCTGGACAGCATCGACGCTCAGCGCAGCCTACGGAAGACCGGGATTGTCCCCAAGCGACGAACTTGCCGCCAAAAAGATCCGTATCTCCAATTAATATGGATACAAGATTTGCATTTGGCTCTCTCAAACAGAAACGAGATCACCCATACTTGCTAAGAAAAATTCCTCTCCTCGGAATGACACGGTAAACCGACTTATGATCATCGACTAGCTCAAGTGTGATCATCAATTAGTCGATAAGCTTCTTGAGGCTCTGACAACTCGCACTGTCTTCCGAGAGAATCGGTGGGAAAATAGTACGAGATTTAATAGAACGAATTCGGAGCGGGTCGAGGCAAAAGCACGTTATTATTTGCTTCTTGATACTCTTTGTCATAAAACGAAGCAAGCAGTTGAGTATATGCAACGAGCGCAATAGTAAGCTACTACATGTGTATGTACTGCACTAAGGCACAAAAAAAAAAAAAAAGCAATCGAAAAATAATAGCAGTCCAAACCATCACTCTAAACACGCATGCCATTCCTTAAAATAATTTTACATGGGCCATAAAAAACGAATTACACTGAAGTATTTATAAGCGGAGTTACACCGAAGTTACGTTACATACAGTATGGCTGCTGCCACCAATTTAAAGGCAGGATTCGTGAAGTACGTCGGGGGGGACAAAAATGGCATTTAAATTCCACGCAAACACAGCCCATCCGTACAGTTGCGGTATTTAAAAGTTATCCCAGAGAAACTAAGTTGCAAAAATACCCACAGCACTTAATTTAATTCATACACAAATAAAAATTGCAAACCAAAGCAAATACACAGTCCATATAAACAATGGCGCGATACGGAAGTCCGCTGCAATCTCACGACTTTCAAGCTACTTGACCGGCGCCGAGGCCATTACTTTTCGTCCGTTGAGCTCCATCACGGGCCGGTAGTTGTCGCAAATGGTGGGCACCCTCGCGCACCTGCATTCCGTATGAATGACCATCGGGTCGTGCTTCTGGTCACACTCCCCTTTCGACCTGACCACAGCCTTCAGTCGACGCAACCTGGCCAGCTGGGCCGGAGATATCTTCACTGGCTCTGCGAACACGATCCAGGTGACGCTCTCGAAGCAAGGGGGCGTGGTGAGGGACCCTTCGTAGGTGTAATACACGCCACGGTTCGCCGGAAGTATGTTGTACGGATTCAGATCGGTATGACCCGCATGCACTTCGTCTTTAAATCGCACTTGCTCAAACATGTCCAGGATTTTCTCGAAGTGCGCATTCGTGTGCGACCCCGACGCGTCGAGTAGCACTCCGAGAACGGACAGTCCGTTCGGGCTTTTTATCGCCTCGCCTTCGGCAGTGTACAAGTCTCTATTCCAGTGAACCAAATGCATTTCAGCGGAGTAGCTCTTCCCTCCGATAGTATGCTCGGACCCTTTGGCATCATGACTGCCCCAGTGCAAATGCATCTCTCTGAACTGGTAATTGTGTTTCAAAGGTCCCCCGGATAAAACAAGAGGCTCAGCCGAACTTTTCAAGTACGCAGCTGACACATTCACCCCAAGATTCTTTACTTGAAAGCAGACGGCTCGCTCGTCGATGTGAAGCGGGTGCTTACCTAACTCCGGGTTGTGGACCAGTTCATTCGCTCTGATGTCGATGGGCGATTGCTTGTGGCCGATGTGCCAGTGCGAGGACCATGTTTCCGGTCCATGCAACTTCGAGTAGTCCCAGTCGTCACGCACGCTTCCCATAAGCTAACGTCTACTGAGATGTCAGCGACGAAATACGGTGGTTGTTGCAGTGAACTCCGAGCAGCTCCTTGCAAACTGTTTAGCGCAGAAGTAGCAGTAGCAGTAGTAGTAGAAGAGGTAGCAACGGGAGCGCCTTTATAAGATGGCGAGCAGTAAACCTGTTTTCGAGGGATGTCTTAAATTAGGCAATTGTGGTCACAATGATGCTTTCCAGCTAAATGGAACCATAGGTGAGTGACTCAACGGAACAAACAAATCGCCTGTTTCTATTGTCCCCTTGTTAAAAAGTCAAGGCTTGATTGCAGGTAGTTAAACCTGTTTCCCCAGGGCGTCTCAAGGACCCTGTCATGCTTCAGTTGATCATCTGCTGCCTCGTCTGGCTGCCATGACAACCATTTGTACAATCAAGGGAGTAAATGCTTGTGACTTGGGGGTGGGCGAGGAGACCGACCGGTTTTACCTGTTGCATTTGTTATGATTGTTCAGCGCGCTACTGTTAAATGGCCCCTGTATATATTACGCGAGAATCGGTAGAATTGAATATATTGAGAATCGGTACGCAAGGAATCGACTCTTGGCATACCGCATGTTTTGGCACAGGATTCGTGTGAAATCAAGGGTGTCGTCACTGTTTCAGGCTTCAGAGTCTCTCGAAAGCTGCTTCCGATATCGCGATGATCTCGCTCTTATAACGTCTGAAATACGAAATCAGGCGAGATCTAGATTTGACATCGCCTCGTTGAGGACAATTTTACGAAAATGCCAAGCAAATTAGAATATGGAACAATATAGGATAAGGATGATCATTTTGGCTGTGTTTCATAGCCGAGTGCTCAATCTTGGTAAGACACTCTGTACGACGGCGCAGCTCCTCCATGGCAGATAGATTTGCGATGGAAAGGAATCATTCCGATCGGGGCGTTACATTCAAGCGTTTTGTAATACTTGGCCAGCAGCAATGTAGAGCAACATAGAATCGGCTTTGTTTTTGAAATTTTGTCTTCTTTGGTGCGAAATTTATGTTAAGGGAAAGAAATTTTAGTCAGACTACAGAAAGCTCGGGGGTGGAGAAACTCAGAGTATCAAATCCTAAACATGTGGGAAGTTTCTGGTAGTTAGCTCCACTGAATAAGTAGTGTAAAGAATTACAATTTTTGGGGACTGTCGGTGGCTGCACGACAGCATTTGCTTGACTGCCGTCCGTTCGCCCCCTGCAACCCCCGTCGTGCTACCCGTGCGAGAACTCATAAAATGCAAGTCGAGTCAACTTTCCCGAGTAATCCTTGCCGATCCCACCCAACGTCACTTATAGTGGCTTGGACCAGAAGTAAAGCCTACATGATAATGATGACCATTGATGTTCGCTTTACGCTCGTTAAGCGAGCTGTTTTGTCGATCAGCAGGAATTTTATACACGGGATGATTAAGCTTATTACCTTGACAAAAGACTTGGTTGTCATGATAATGAGGAGTAACGTTGCCGAGCTGCAGTCGCATTAAACAAATGAAACGCTGCTTCCTCACAGTTTGGCGTAGCTTTGAACGCTTGGGGCAGGTCAGCAAATGCCCCGTAGAAAAGAATGGAATGTTGTAGGCCGCATAGCCCACATCACATATGCCTGATCGGCTGGTACTAGATTACTAGTCTGCGGTCAGTAGATCCAGTTAGCCAAGGCGAGCTCCTAAAATAAGGCGGTAGGTATTTTTGCGACGAAGAGATAATCCAGGGACCAGTGGCGATGCTATGGGTCTTCTGCAGATAATCTGTTGACGCGGAAGGGAAGGCCAGTACTCACTTCTAGCAGTTTGTTGTGCTTAGCTGTGTTGGTTGTGTTGTGCTGTGTTGTGTCTTGTGTTGTGTTTTGCTGTGCCTGCCGACTGCTACTCCACTTATCCGTTCGTCTATACGAAGGCCAACACATAATTGAATTACAAGCAAAGAGCAAGTTACACTTAAGTACAAGCATTTACAAATAAGAGAGCAAATACCAGTGAATGAAATTGCTTAACACAAATACGGAGCGTCGCAACAACTGAGGACACAACACTATGAAAAACTGAAGGAAAAAAAACTAAACGATCCACAATCTTTCCTGATCCATAACTACGCCCTACTCATGTACCGCTATAGCCGCATCCTCTTTGGATAATTTCTCAGAAGGTATGCATAATTATTTACTCTCAATTGCAAGCCAGTGCAGAAGAGCAAATTTTTTTTTCTTTTGTTTCGCATCTACGATCCTTAACGCAAAAAAAAACTGATTGTAATTCAAAAACGGAGTTATGAGCTCCTATATTATCTTCTCTCCAGAACTTTATCTTCTCTTCATCTCTCAGAAGATACGGAGAATGACTCTTTACTCCTCAGGCAGTCATGCAATCGAGCATCTGGTCTTCTGGCGAATCGGGTAGTGCACAAATCCGAAAGAATATATGCAGTTAGCACAAGTTAAGCAGGGTGTTTTCTGATAGCGTTTTTAGAAAGCTCGAATCTTCAAGATCCTGGACATACATGATGCGACGTGAAACCAGCGTAATCAACTTAACCGCTAGCTGAGGCCTTCCAGAGGGCACTGAAAGGATAGAAAGTTTCCGGAAGCTTAATCATTGAGAGCGGTGTGCACAAATGCTGGAAACGTATTCGCAAAAATAGAGGCGACCAGTCGAATTAAAATGATCCTAGATACTTGAACGAGGTTGAAGACTTGTGCGTTTCAAGTAACTGCAAAATCTTTTTGCCTTTTGTGTGATTTGGGTGAAGGGGACATTAAGGACATCTCGGAAGTTTAGATTCAATTTATATTCATTTTGTAATTCAATTTATATAATTAATTCAATTTATTTAGTTTCAATTTATAATAAATTCTTTGTAGCTGAGAAGAATTCGCAGAATCTGCGAATTTCAGTGGACCTTTCAAGGCCGCTCCTTTAATCATATAGAATTAAATAACTTCTTGGAGGTTCGAAAGCTTTCCAAGTTGTTTTCATGCAAAACAGTTACCTAATGTCTCGGTGCAATACTGACCTTTTAATAGTTTTGCAACTGTATTAACAGAATCGCAAGATTTAGCTACATTTTTGTCAAATAATTAATTAATTGGCTAGCCCTACGTACGTTTGGAGTCATTGACATATTTTCTAACCTTAATTTATTTTCTTACTTTAGGCGTATTTACATATTGTCGTCAATTGAATGAGTGTAAATGTGTGAGCTGAGATTGCTGCCATTCCTTGTTGTGGAATCGTCTAAATGCTGTGCGTTTGGATAGAGAAGTGAATCAGAAGTGTGTAGGTAATTGCCATACAGGGATGATTCGAAGTAGAGTGAGGAACTCCATAGGCTTGTCTTCAAGTATTTAATAGAATTTTTAATAGAATTAAATAACTTCTTGGAGGTTCGAAAGCTCGAGACATTAGGTAACTGTTTTGCATGAAAACAACTTGGAAAGCTTTCGAACCTCCAAGAAGTTATCTAATTCTATTAAAAATGTCTGTTTCTGCCTGAGGCAACGAGTGGACACTAGAGTGAAGTAGCTCAAAGTCTCCAGATACAAGCTTGTTAATAAGCTTTGCAACAGTCTTTCCTCTTGCGTTTTTCAAGTGAGGTCTTTTACTGTATACCAAAACGAAACTTATTTATCTGAAATCTTTCTAGACTATCTTCATTTACATGAAACCTAGCACCATGATCTTACTCTCGCAAATTCAGGAAAGATGCCAGCAGAGAATGAGCCGACAATTTCAAAAGCCTTGCCAGCGTGCCAAGTCCTTCGAACACGGCTTCATTCGATTCTCGACTACAAATATAAAAACAAAATCGTCTATTGTGAAACTACCCAATAGTGAAGGGGCAATATTTTGACACAATAGATCGACAACACTCAAAGGAAAAGCGTCTGTATGGGAATTGGATCATTTCTGAGTTTATTTGAAGACAAGAAGCATGTCTGATACGACTGCTCAGGTAACGTGGTGGTAGATGTTGCGTTGACGTGCAAGTTTATCACCAGTTTCAGATCATTTAAGTGTGGTTTAATGAAGCGGTAGATGTATCTTAAAATCGATATTGCTCAAGTGAAGAAATATTTTGTCGGCTGGGTGTCGTTCGAGAAGGGTTTTCATGAAGTAGTAGTAGTGCAAATAGCGCAGCGTTTGTCGTATCTAGTAAACTGTTCCCTATTTCAGATGACAAGTTCGATTTTACCGATAATGAGTTTACCACCTTTACCAGCCAGGATCCCGGTGCCTGCGCTTCATCAGCACCACCCGCAAGTGGACATTGGTTTTCCTTCCGCTCCGAACCTTCAACCGCCACCTGGATGGCTCGTGCCTGTAGCACCATCGGATATCGCTGCTCCCAGAACATCCCCCTATCTGCCGTGCGGAGCATTTTTCCCAAATCAGATTCCTCTTACGATCAGGCCAAACATGGCGTTTGCAAATGGGTTTCATCCCTCGTCATTCTCCAGTGATTCTGTTCTTTATAGCATGCCTTGCACACCGCTCCAAAGCTCTCATTCAACCTTCAAACCTGTGGTATCGGCCCAACCTCAGCATCCAAGTGCGGTGCCGGCAGCTACTCTGGCCACGTACTACTCCCATCGGATATTTGTGGGCTCTCTACCAGTAAACGTAAGTTTATAATATAAGATTTGTTGTCGAAATGGGGCTGAAATACGCGAACAAACTGGTCGAATTGACAGAGATTCTTTGCAGTTACGTAGGTTGAAAAATATGATTGACAGTGGCTTCTCGGATAGCAAGAAGCGACCGAGGCTGTTGGGAAAGCCACTTCGAGTTCTTTGCACGTCTCAGATTGAAGAGTAATTTGAAATAGCAAGCAATTCCAACCACGCAAACTGCCCCAAGATCTCCCTCAAATTAAATCCTGTATCTTTTTAAAATATTGATGATAGGCCGAGGGTTTTGAACTAAAGCTGAAAAAGCAACGATTGAGTTCCTTTAATATGCCTTTACTTAAGTCGAAAAGACCCGTGGCCTAGTCTTGATCCTATGTCCCTTTTCCGACTGAAATTCTGATTGATCCTTAGGAACCCACTAGTGAGTTCACTTACTACTAAATCGTGTCTGAAAAGCATGGCTAAGCAAAAGAAAAGTTTCTGAACTTTATAGCTTAGTCCATAGGAAGATCTAACCCGGCCCAAAGGATTAGTAATGAATGAAATGTTGCTACAGGAGAGAAAATCGAATGAGGGGAAACCTTTGCACTGCAACATTCGATTAAGATCCCAAGATCTGAAAAAAAGCTCGACGAATTTGATCTTGATTGTGGGAAGATTGGACCGCCTTAATCCGTACCCAAGCAACTGTTCAAATGTTCTCAAATCTCGAAGTTCTTAAACAATTTTCCATTGAATGACTCTTCGTAAGTAACTGAAGCTATTAGCAGATGTGATCAGGTCGGAGAATGTAGAAGTTTGCAAGTCGCTGCTGGATGGAAAGACGTCATTGGTTGATCTCGCGACTTCGTGCTTTGCACTTCTGAAAAATGTGGCCTTCGTTGAGAGGCCCGATCAATGCTGAACTTCGAATTTCTCGTGAAGCGAGTTTAACTTAAAGAAATGAAGTGTAAGCCAGTCGCTGGAAGTTGCAATGAGCACGAGAGAACGTAAAACGCTTAGTGACCTATCTAGATGAATATATTTTTATGCTAAATAAAAACGCATAATCGACCATCGTATGCTCTCAAATGCATGGTGACGCAAAACATTCAAACGGTATTTTGAATTGGCTCATTAACAAGTATTATCAGATAGATATAATTTTTTTCAAAATAGAGCTCGCCAGTGGATTTGGCAAACTTTTTCCAGCAATTCGGAACAGTCATCGATGCAAAGATCGTACTTGATTCTCAGGGAAACAGTAAAGGGTGAGTGATGTCTGTTATGAGTTTCTTTCTGTTAGTCATCTACATTGTGTCTATGTCAATCTAGTTATCAGTTTATCTGTCTATCTATCTATCTATCTATCTATCTATCTATCTATCTATCTATCTATCTATCTATCTATCTATCTATCT
>QQSS02232391.1:0-10179 GCA_003687565.2 Craspedacusta sowerbii | reverse complement strand
GATAGATAGATAGATGTATATATTATAAGTATGTACAAATACGTCAAAAATGGCTAGCCTTACGCATGTTTCGTCCCGGCCAAAGGGACTCGTCAGAGACCTTTAGTTGGAGTCTTAACTGGCCAAGCAACTGCTTGGAGTCCCATTAAATACGTATTAATGTATAATATAACTTATTCATTTATGACATGCTTCGCATCTGATTTTATACATTAGTTTCAAAGGTATGCTATTATGCAACTCCGATTGCAATACGACTATTTTATTTTCGTGTAACAGCTTTGAAAACGTACTCTTTGGGACATTTTGACCGCGGTTCCTCCGCTTCACAGTTGGCGAGCTCGGAGAGTTGGTCCGCTCAGGACACGAGCGAAGATCGTTTTCGTCGCGATCACATCGGACGATCTCTCAAAAGTCGCATCACTGGTGTGGTGGGTCTGTCTAAAGCAAGCTTCAAGGTACCTCGCAACAACCCCATGCGTAGGAGTACAAGCTATGATGGTCGAAAGAGGTTTATAAAAGAAGCCACCCGAGCAAGCACTAAAGAGGCTCGACGACTGAAAAATGGTAGAGCAGGCTGCATCTTACAGCAATCACGCATCGGCAATGTACGAAAGCGAACTGGTGGAATTGACTGCGAACAAGAAGAGGGCGTTCTTTCTACGCAACCACACTTAGCACAGCAAGACATGAGCAACGACCCGGCGTTCCAGGATATGCCGAATACAGTCGGACCAAATCCGAATATTTTCGGTGGCTTTCCAGAGAACGACATATGGGGAAATTTCGAGCTTCCTTCAGCGGAGACCATTGATCATCTAAAACTGGCCTTGAAAATGAATCGTCATCGACCAAGCTACTCAGGTATGCTGGTAAAGTCAAATATGTTCATATAGTAGTTAATTCTTGCTACCTTTCCCCGAAGGTTGAGTTCCAAAGTTCCGAAGAACATCCGAAGCTTATCTGAGCAGCTATTTTCCAGAGGTTTGTAAGGTGGAGCTCTGTCCAAATAAAGAAACAGAGAAAACTAGCAGTTGTATTTTCACAATGAATGTAAAGAAGATGCAATAGAGGCCATGTTTTTTTTTCACACAGCCACACAAATATTGACACTAATCCTAGAGAAATCGAATCTTTCTGACAATTAGAAACGCTTTATTTGCAGATACTGATCTATTTAAAAATACTTCACTTACTTTTTCCTTCCTCAGAGGATCAGGCGAGCGATGCAAATGATCAGCTTTATAGCTATGAGCACCACGCGTTGCCAGAATACGACATTTTGGAGACTCCGCCGTTTCAGCATCTCCTATGGCAGAATGCCCAGCTACAGCAAGTCATGAAGGCTGGAGGAAATGGTTGCCCCCCAGGAATGGGTTCATGCCCACCCACCAACAACAAAATAACGTGCGAAAACTTGAATGAAGTTTGTGCGGCGAACGCTCAACACAAGCCGGTCGAACAGCCAGATTACGAAGCACCATGCCCTGACAAAATCCTTCAACTGTTCGGTTGTGGTGCCCCAACGAAAGCTCCGCCGCAGGAGAAAGTGGAGGACGAGGAGGCGATACCTGTTAAGCTTCCAAAGAAAAAACCGATAAAGAAACCCAAGAAGCCGGAGAAAGAGAAAGATAAAGACAAAAAGCCAACGCCTATTCCTCTTCAAATTACTAGCGAAGGTGGTGCGAAGGCGGTGGACCAAGAAGCAATCACTTCTAATTCAAAAGTCAAAGAAGCTTTGGCATTTAAAGAGTTGACGGATGACATACGCCTAATTGTCGACCAAGAAAGGGCAAAGCTTTCAGACAGCGAGAATGGTGGAGTCGATGAAATAAAGACACCATCGAGCAACCAAGTCGGGCAGGATGTAACTGCCGCACTTACTCACGGCACAGTCGAGATGCAAAACGAGGACACAAAGCCAGACAGAGCTACTGTCTTAAAGATTGCTTCACTGACGGACCACCACGGCGTATTGGAACCAAATAACAGGACCGAATTGATGGCGTCATTCAACGCTTTGAACGGCAATGGACCAACCACTGAGGGAGAATTCGATTTCGTTCACAACGATACGGACGTTGCTGAAAATGACAAGGATAGTCAAAGTCTTTCTTACACAGATGACAACGCCAAAGTAACATTAGCTGATAAGTATCGCCTTTGGAAAAACTTTAGCAGCCTTCCAAGTATGTTTGACCAGGAAGGTGCAGAGCGCCGAAGAAAGAGCAGGGCAGTGGACCTGTCAGGTTCGCAAGTCAACTTGGAAGTTGTGTAACTGCTGAACGCTTCAGATTGCTTTCCACTTCGCGCTAGAAAGCAGGCTGAACGAATTACTCCGCCTATTGAAATTCTCATGATAACAATAACGAAAGTTTCTTAATTGTGACTTAACCATGGTACAATTTTAATTAAAGAAATTTATCGGCCTTCATCTCCGAGTCTCTAATTAACTGCAACGGCTAACGGTAGTGTTGAAGCGAATCTTTTTCACTTAAGTGACGTCCATTAGAACTCTATCTGAAAGTTCGTTGAGAATGACCTCAGGCTAAGACAATGCAAATCATGATCTCAGTCAGACCCCGAGTGTCTATATGATATCGAACAGCGAGGCGTACTCACTGGACCGGTCTGAGACCGTCAGCTCTAATGACCCTCGAAAGGAACAAGCAATAGCAGACGTCTTGTGGAAAGCCTTTAAAGGGAGAGCAACAAAAGCTAATAGTTAACAAACTGAGGAAAAATCTGCTGTCTGACCAGATGCAAGTTAGTTAAGTAGGATAAAACGTGAGCACGAATTGAATGCGTTGCTCTGCAAGGGTGGAGACAGAGAATGAAATGATTTTGCGGTGATGTTCAGAACAAAGCGGATTAAAAATTGTATTAGGCAAGAGTTTTCTTATTCATAAGCTTTAAAACCCATTATGACAGTGGCTGTGATAAATATAAGCCACGAGCGCCCTCTGTAAAAATCGGCTCCCTTATCTATAAAAAGTCGATTAAACTAGATAGGCCTATTCGAATTCCATCAGTTTAGTAGTCCACGCGCCATAACATTAAAAAAAGAACATGTTTAATTGGCGTGCCTGAACAGCCCTATGTGGTAAATTTTCGCTGTGACATTAAAAGACTGGTCTAGTTTTTCTACATCACCAACAAGGGTTTCTAAGTGTTCATAAAAGATGGGTCTGCGAGCAAGGCATAGCTGATGTGATCGTGTGTCTGATGCCACACCTGACTATTGTATGCAATGGCAGGCACTGCAGCACCAAACCCAGCTCGTCCTGTGACAAGATTGACTTGTCTAGTTTCTGTCAATTTTTGTATATGTATCTGAATGCATCGGCAGCAACACCTGAACAAGCTAAAACCATGAATTTCCAGCGCACTTACTCGTCGCCACCCTTGGTAATCACGAATTCTTGGAAGCTCCTCCGGAAGTAAATCAACAGTTGTAATTGTATGAAGTAATTACCAAGGATCTCGCCGGACTTTCGTATACAGTTTCAGCCAGCTTCTGTTACCAGAGATGTTCATTAAATTAAGCTTGACATTTTCAAAGCAAGTGCATAATAATTTAATAATAAAAATCACCTCGTTTTGATGTTGATGCGCTTAGCCATCTCTCGGGCAGCGCTTTAGTTTGCTATCAGCACTGCCCGACCTGTCTTTTTTTTTAGTGCGTCATCGTAAATGTTCAGCATATTGTCACTGAATAAAGGACGATAGTATCTCCTTATTTGAATTCGTTGCAAAAAAAAAAGAATCAAGCCGACAATTGCAATAAATCTGACTAGCGAAGGCGGGAAACTGGTTAATAGGAGCGAAACAAGTTATCATCATCTGGACTTAATAATATTGGGAAACACAGAATTTTATGAGGAACTATCACTGAGTCATAAATATTTATGTAAAGTACAATTCCAGACAAGAGAAATCTTGAATAGGACTTTAAGCAACAGACAGTTTGGATTGCGACAAGGTGCCTCGGCATTTTACGCCATTAAGACCTACTTGCAGTGGGGTCATGCAGAGTCAAACTTTTCCAAATTCATATATTAGTCTTTAAAGCCGATTTTGCAAATGGAGCCTTCAGTTGTTAGGAATGCCACTGATTCTGCTTGCAAACTGCAAAATCAATCAGCAGAAACCGTGCATTGTATGGCCTTGTGGATTGTCATTTCGCTCTATCCAGTTATTTGTCTCATAGACGCATCTCAGCATGAAGGCATTACCCCACAAAAACACCGTCACTTAATAACTGTTCTCTAAAGGCGAAAACTTGAATCCAGATTACGTAACTGCTATCAATAGCATTTTGGAACATTTTGGATTATTTTAATTCGTTTTCTTCGAAGCATTTATTCATGGTTTCGTAGAAACATTGATTTGCTTGAGCATTGCGCGAGCTGGTTATGGAAAGTGTTACGACGGCAATGTTAAGGGTTGGGGTCTGGGCTACAGTTGGACCGCGAGAAAAGGATGTAAGTTAAAGAATACATAACATGGCAGCAAAGGCTTTTCGTCATTAACAGCTGCAAACCGGCTGCCATCTTGTAACCCTGACATTCGCAAGAAGACGTCATGTAAGACCAATAGCAATGTCGCGCTTATGAGGTGTGAACGGTAGATTTAGAACTTCTTATTTTGTCTGCCTAAACATTCACTCAACAACCTTATAACCAAGCAACCTCCAAGCAATAAAGTTACGTCACGATTGTTAACTAGTGTTATGAAGAAGTAGATGAAATTTTGCTTGTCATTGCAGCTTTTTTCGAACCCTTGTCTGATTCATGCGGCATTTTAGGGAGGTCCACATTTCACAATTGATGGGTAAACGAGAAAAAAACCTGGAGCGACACGCGGCACATGTATACTCATGAGCGCTACCCAACAAAGTTTTTGGCACAATCCATAGCTGGCAGCCTGTACACCTTCTTGACTGCCACGAAGAAGATTTGAAGTTGCTTTCGTCCGTCACGTTAACAGACTTCAACTCTTATACGTAAGCATGAGATGAAATCACTTCACTCGTTATCGATGTCTCCCATTTATCTATGGCAACATGGATCCGGACCGCGAGGACTTTTATTTGGGCTCGCGGATGCGTTTTATCAACGAAAATAACCAAGAAAATTAATGATTCGTTAAAGGTAGCGGTTCCCACTCGCGAATTAAATAGATTAATAATGCTTTGTTTGAAATTTCCCATGCGGTTTTCATGGTGGTAATCGGCCTATCGTTATCGGTCCTCGCTCTGCGCCACACGTCTGCTTTGATTCTACTTAATTTGACGTCGACTCTTTATCCTGCCCCCAAACGACTGTATGTCCGTTAATACGGCCAGTGAGCTAAAACGCTTGGAGACCCCTGATCTATAATCGAAACATTGAACATACCGCACTTTGTACATGCCATAAGCGCATGTTCACTTCGGATGACTGCAATCAAAGGATTACAAGTGCGTTCTAATCGACTTTCGAATCTACGTTCTAATCAACTCTCGAATCAACGTTCGAATCGATGTTCGAGTCAACGTAATCAACCTTCGGATCAGCGTTGTAAATAAAGTTCGAATCAACGTTTTAATCGAAGTCATAGACGTACCTAGCAACTACAGAAGGAGAGAAGCAAATAATCCTAACGAAGGACAAAACAAAAGTAATAACTGATCAAAGAATTGAGAGTTATGTGGTTAAGTTGATCCTTAAAATTTGACCTAAGGCAAAGACTGTGCATGGCTTCCTTCATCTGGAAGTAAGTATGTAGATAGGGTACCTATTGATAATAACATAAGTCCTGTCAAAACAGGTCCAGTAAATTTTTTAAAATTCTGAAGAATTCTTTCCCAGAATAAAGCATTTGAAATCTCCAAGCAGATTAAGACTAACCTATGCACACTTGCATTAAATGCTACGCCTAACAATGATAGGTATGGAACCAAATTTTGCTTAGAATTTTTTCCGTTTCCTATGCTCTGGCTCTCCCAATGATATGACGGAAAATGAACTGGCACTCTGTTAAATGTTTGAGAACCCCTGAGCTAAACGTCAGGGCGCTTTGGACATCTTCTTTGCTGTCTGTCGAATCTTCCGCATCATAGTTGTTATTGGACTGAGATTGATTCTTCGTTCACATGTGATTGCGGGGTTGCAAACTTACCTGTAGTGTTGGTAATTGCCCTGCACAGATCAAAATTTCATAGCTAGGCAGCTGACCGAATGCAAGTTTACTGCGTTACAACCTTTCAGGGTTGCTTGTGCTCCACTACATGTGGACATTATATAAACTTTCTGCAGTATTGTCATTGACTAAGCAGTAAGCATTTCGCCACGAATTGTTTCTGAACTCATTCACGCTGCGACTTTTGGCTACCAAAACAGTCAGACCAGCTCATAAAACAAAACGATATCATTTTAATAAAGATGCGCAGAGGGCAGAAGTCCCAGCTCAGCGAATGAAGCAGAACTGCGTCCGCTGAAGGGTTTTCGCTTTGCGAACGCTTTTCTTGACTTCGTCAAAATATGCCTAATACGAGCCGTAATTGTACGTGGTACACTTCAGCGGCGGCAAATGAAGTTTTATTCCTGTGCAAGCGTATAATTGCTTGCTGCACATGCAATCTCTCATATTGTGGTGTTTGTTGAAAATTAACGAATTGTATTCTCCAGCGACATTGGGATGAGAAGCATGTAGAGGAAGGCGAAAAGCTGATGCCCTGAAGTTTAATTTTTAACGACATGTTTTAATCTCTTTAAAAAGAGGGTATTCTGAATGACTGTCTCGGCTTCTTGCTTTGTTTATCTTAAGCGGATTTGTCGCTTGGCAACTTTTGCGATTGTTTTGGTGTATGTTCTTCATGTACTCAAGATCAACATTATTGTTATTCGCTGGCAAGCTGCTCCTGTTTCTCCTTGGACAAAGACATCAGTGAAGGAGCACGCAATCTTACTGCAGCAGCAACTAAAAGAATCAACCTCGATTAGAAATTCTGAACTGCAAAATCAATCCAGAAATTCTCAGCATGCGGCACGGAAGTCGAGCACGGTCAGTGTTGCAGAAGAAAACGAGTTTATGAAGTTCTGGAGTCTGCATCAGAAGTTTAAGTTCAGCTATACTGAGCATTTGTCCGCTTGCGAAAACTCAACAGACTGGAAGCAGCACTATCCCGATAGAAATGTTGACACTATTACGTCGGCAAGGGGAAGCTTCTTGTCAACGTTTGATATCCGTCCTATTGGTCAGTTCAGCCGGTTTGTGATCCAATCAGTGAGTTACTCAGGGAAACGAAAACTGAAGGGAGGAGATTCCTACAGAGTGCACATCAAAGGGGCTTCCTCTGTTCCAGTAAACGTTCGGGACCTAAACGATGGCAGCTACGAAGTGTTTTTCTTGATTCTGGAACCAGGCTACTACGAGGCAGAAGTCTACTTGGACTATACCCTCTGTGATGGCTACAAGGACCCTCCAAAGCATTGGTTTATTGTGGGTAAGTTCTCGCTTTTCATGTCCTGAAAAAGTAGTCTTTCCTTATGAAGAATGAGACAATCAATCCTTGCTAGCAGATTTCAGCGCTTGCTCACTTGAAATTTCCAAAAACGTAGTCTAGACTTAGAATTTATTTCTTTATGTATGCTCTGCAAATGCTATCACTGCGCGCTATTACTTGCAACAAAGCAATGAATGAAAGGAAATTATATGAGATACACAATAGATTCAGTATGTTAGCAGATGTCATTGGGGTTCTGCTTCTTCGGGATTCATGTAAGCCTGGTGTAAGCTATGTAATAAATTTCCGTGAACTACACATAGATGTTGATATTGAAGAACTTGACCTTCCTAATCCTTCTCTTCTCTTAGGTAATGCTCAAGGAAAATACCAACCCCCTGAAGCATTGCCAGGAAGTGAGAAGCCTTATCTAGAGGAAAAGTTTCAAAAAGTTATTTTTCAAGTATCGAAAGGACAAAACTCAGTTGCGGAACGTGAGTGGCTTTCGAGAGTGGCATTTCCTTTTGGTCAAGACTTTGCCATCATAAATGGTTGAAAAAGGATTGTTCATTCAGTGAATCATCACCTTCACTTATGCAAATCAGTTAACAGTAAACTAATAGCTCATACTTACAATGTTCTAATCGCTTGAAACTCCATTTAAATAATTAGCCTAAAATGTTTTAAGCCTTTATAGTTGCCTTTATAGTTGCCAAGCTGCTGATATAAGATACTTAGGAAAGCTACTTTTGAACGAGTCAACAATGATTCGCTACAGAAGAGAATGCCGAGCAACTTTGTGCAAAAGGATGCCTCCCAGCAGGTCCACTTTTGCTTACTCACAATTAATTTACGAACTTGCTCCACGCCTGCCTTGCTTAATGGCCAGCATTTTTCTTTAGATCTACGTCCCAGTCTGGAAACAAACAAAAGTCGGGACTGCATGCTGTGGGATGGATACGGGAGATGGGTTCACCATGGCAACGGCAGATATCAAAACACCTGGCTTCCATTCGTCATTTCAGGTGAGCATCAAAGTTATACATTAAACTTAAGGACCAAGTTATTTTTTTCAAACTTTCTCACCTGAAAGAAATTATCCTGCGAGAAAGGCATCGATGTAGGCATCTTGAATGTTTTTGTTGTTCAATGTTTTTCCGTTTTTCTGTTTCATCTTTTGAAGTTGCTGACCTATAGGGATTACAGAAGCTAAACTAACAGGAATGCTGGGTAAAAAATGCAGGTTTGCAGGTGGAACAGGCTTATGTAGTCACATCTGTCCTTCTCGCTCTCCTTCTCTCTCTCTCTCTCTCTCTCTGTCTCTCTGTCTCTCTATCTCTCTGTCTCTCTCTCTTTCTCTCTCTCTCTCTCTCTCTCTCTCGCTCGCTCTCTCTCTCTCTCTCTCTCTCTCCCTCTCTTATTTTCAAAATTACGTACGACCTTTGCCACCAAATAGGCACTGGTTTTGGAGTAACAAAGAGGAAATTTGTCCAAAAAGGCGATAAGCGTAGAATCTGTAAGCATCAGAGTCTCCTGTGAAACACTTTCGGATTAGTGGTTTCTGATATTTACTTGCTAAAAAGGAACTAAGCATGCAACAAGAAGTCACGGATAAAAAATGATATCTGGCAAGCAATAAAAGTAAATGATAAACTGCAAGAGTACATCGAAGAAGAACATCGCCGAAACCAAAAGCTCATGTTAAACAAAATGAACAACGGAACTCTATAGTCCAGTGTCCTCACCGAACAATTACCTCGTTGTACTTAGTATTCAACCTGACAATGCCGTCTTTGTTAATTAGGCCTGGCCAGCAGATTTTGACTCGGTGATTTATAACTGGAAGCTATTAAGGGTCTGCGTCTCGAAACTTTTTGAGTTTCGAGAAGTTTTGAGACGAGACGGAGGTCCGTCTCGAAACAGACGAGAAGTTTGGAGACGAGACGGCGCCCGTCTCGAAACAAACGAGAAGCTTCGAGAATATCGAAAAATTTCGAGAAATAACGAGACGTTTCGATACTGCTCTCGAAACAATATCAAATTGGGTTTATAGACACGCTGGTACCTATATAAGGACAAGTTAATAAACATACCGCGCTAACGTACAAAGTTGTTGGGATATGCAGCTAGCTAGAGCTGTTATTTCGCAAATCGTCTCAAAATGTTGTCGATTTATGTTATAAAAATATAAGTTTCGAGAAATTTATGTTATTTCGAGAAGTACTTTAAATCTCGAAATAATTTATTTCACGTCCGTCTCGATTGCTTCGAGAAGTTTCGATACGAGATAGACATCCGTCTTGTTTAAAACAAGAAATTTTGGGACGAAAAATTTCTCGTTTCAAACGAAAATGAGTTTCGAGAAGTTTCGAGACGAGACGGAGGTCCGTCTTGAGACAACGAGAAGTTTTGAGACGAGATGAAGCCCGTCTCGAAACAAACGAGAGGTTTCGAGACGAGACGGAGCCCGTCTCAAAACAAGCGAGAAGTTTCGAGACGAGAAGGACATCAGTCTCGGTTCAAACGAGACGAGAAATTTCTCGAAACTTCTCGTTTCAAACGAGAATGAGTTTCGAGACGCAGACCCTTAGAAGCTATAGCGAACGCAAGAGGAAAACGAGATATTAACGGTACAGCATGTAGGCGGTTATTATTTATGCCTGCGTTAAATCGGAACGAGCACAAGGGAG
>QQSS02232379.1:0-21695 GCA_003687565.2 Craspedacusta sowerbii | reverse complement strand
CATACATACATACATACATACATACATACATACATACATACATACATACATACATACATACATACATATATACATACTCACCTAAAGGTTTGCATGGTTTTGTTTCGCCTCTCTCTCAAGATGGTGGTTTCTCACCATGGTCCGAATTCACCCCATGTTCGAAAAGCTGTGGTCGTGGTGTGCACTATCGTTCGCGATCGTGTACGATGCCGGAGCCTAGTATTGGTGGCCGCAACTGCAGCTGGCTTGGGCGATCTACTGAAATTCAGGAGTGCAATACAAGCCCTTGCTCTGGTGCGGTAATCGTTGGTTGTTCACCCAGCTCTGAGATTTTTTGCCGTTTTTCGGAATTGGTCACGTGCCTCTCCGACTTTTGTTAATTCTACCATTTCTCTGTATTTATTAAACACAAAATAACTTCCTTTATATTGTCTGAGCATTATTCAACTATCACCAATAGTCACCGCCTTTAGTTTTTTGTTGATTATGACATTTCTCCCTATGCATTGGCAAACACTTCATTACTTTCTTCTTAACATTTATCAGCAGCATTATTTAATAATGGTCACTAATCGTCATGCATAGGGCTTTTTTTATCATGCCTTTTCTCGTTATTCCTTTTCAATCACGTAACTATTTTTACAATCACTTTCTAGCAAATAATTTACCAGCATCGAAGAGTTAATATTTGGGTTTAGGTGATGGTGGATTCGAGACATGGGCGCGTTGGAGCAACTGCAACAGCAGCTGTGGCGCAGGTTGGCAGACAAGAATTCGGCACTGCATTAATCCAGCACCGAAATATCGAGGAAAGGATTGCTCAGAGTTAGGAGCGTATGAAGAAGTGAGGATATGCAGTTCGACTCCATGCCCAGGTAGATTTTCCAGCACATTTGTCAGGCCAGTACGGAAGTGTCTTCATTAGTGCTATTAGCGGCATGCGTTTTAAGTATTAAACCAAGGTCTATTTGAGGCTTTCTTCGAGTTTTTCTTATTACGACGGAGTGATGGAGAATGAGCAGTTCGTTGGATAAACTTTTGATACCTTTAATTATCTGCATGTGTGTAAGAATACATAAAGTTATGCATGTAGTGTGGGCTTGCACTACTGCACTGTTTTGACATCCAAATTTAGTTGATGGGCAGTACTCGGAATGGTCGACTTGGAGTGATTGCTCTGTAAAATGCGGCTCTGGCAGGCAGATCAGGAGACGCAGTTGTGATTCTCCAGCTCCAAGTAATGGCGGGAGCAACTGCGATCATCTTGGACCAGCTAGCGAAGATAAAGAGTGCATTGTGGTCTGCGACAGTAAGTAGGAAAGTCTTTGAAAGAAATCTGAATAGGGAAGCAAGCTGATACAGGCGATGTATGCGTTTGGTACCTCTCCAATGCACATCAGCGGGAATAAGCCAGCAAGGCAGAATTTGTAGAAATTGGTGAAATAAGTTCATAGAAACATCAAAGTTACACCGTTAAAAAAAAAAACATTCGCACGCCTTCAACGCCGCCAATTATTTACGTCTAATGTATGGCATGTCAGGCGGGGCTGAATGTTAAGACGAATAAAAATGCCCACTGACTATCATGCATTTGTGCGTCATAATAAAAAACTATTAACTAGCTAGACGTTCTTCAAAAGTAATGAAACATTGCAAATTTCACTCATTGCAGGATGTGGAAGACCTTCTCCGGCCTATTTTATTTGAATTGCGTTGATTTGCATTTTGTTAGAGCTTTGTTGAGCGAGAGGGCGTATTCTTGGGGTCTGCTTGGTCACATAAAATATAAAAAATGACGCGATGAAGTTTTTCCTGGTCTTGCATTACTTCAGAGATGACAGTGCGCAGTGGTAAGGTGCGTTTCTGGCGTTTCATTGTTACAAGACCTTGATCCCCTATGATTGCCCTGTCTCGAATTTCATAAGCTTTTTATGTCCAATAATACGACTAAAATCTTGCTCTAAATTCTTGTGGGAGCGTCGCTGTTGTATCCGAGAGTGTATTCTTGTTCTAGTCGATGGCAACTATGCTATGTCCTAGGACAGCCTTATCTCAAATGGCATAAGCTTTTTATGCCCACCAATGCTTCTAAAATCTTTATCTATGTTGTTGTGAGGGTGTCGTTACCATATCCGAGAGTATATTTTTGTTCTAGTCGACGGCGACTACGGAGAGTGGAGCGAATGGAACTTCTGCTCGACCACCTGTGGAGAAGGTCGACGTCAGAGAACCCGAAAATGCGACTCTCCTCCTCGGAGTGGCGCTGGAAGGGAGTGCTTCGAGCGTGGCCTGGGAAATCCTATTGATGACAAACCATGTATTATTCGCTCCTGCAACGGTAGGTCCTTCCACGCTTAATGTCTTCATTTTAATGTCTTAGAAAGGAAAATCAGCCCGTGTATAGGTAGCATGAAAGTGAGAAGGAGCAATAAAAATGTTCTTAATGTTCTTTATCTATTTTGTTCATCTTTCTAGTCTATTTGAAGCATGCATGACTAACGCATACCTTATTTACCGGGAAATATGAGATGTCTAGAACTAGAAAATTCATTTGTAATAATCATCTAAAGGAAACGAGTTCTTGTGCAAAAAGCTAGCATCTCAATCCCAGTTCACCAAGAGCTTTACCCGTCCAATCAACAGTTTCTGGCAAACGCTTTCTCACTAGCTTGAATTTAGTAACATCTTGATTCATATTGAGCGTTCAAAACCGCCACATGTAAAGCCACGTTTATTAGCGTTTTTTTTTAACTTTTGCTTTCTTGTTATGTCTTTGTAGATATCTTCCATATGCTAACTTTAATCTAAAAGGGTCTGCCATACGGCAAAGTACAGCTTGTTCTATCCCAGTCGTATTTTTCCTGTTCTAAAGCGACAAGCTTTTACTTCCTCTGTAGAGAACGGTGGCTACAGCGAATGGTCCACATGGACGACATGCAGCCAGCCATGTGGGGGTGGTACACAGGAACGGAGAAGACAATGCAACAACCCGGAGCCTTCTGGTACAGGCATGACATGTCGACAGCAAGGTCTCGGAGGCAGCCGAGAGGTTTTGGAGTGCAACGAGCATCAGTGCTGATCAACTTACTCGACTGCTAGTTAAACTAATTATGAAAGAATACATTTTTTCAGCCAGAATTCGGGCAAGTTGCCTAGGCGGAGTTGTTTTGATTTCTTGCAGGATCACCTATAACTTTCATTTTAGGCGAAGCTTAACGCAAATCGCATTCTATGAATAAAGGAGTTCACTACACTGTTTGCGACGCTGATCATTAAGGAACTCAAGTTAATCCGTCACGCACAAAACTGAACTCAAGCCACTCCTATTAGATCACAGCATGCCGCCTGTCAAGGGTCATCTTGCTTCCAGTAGCGATTTAACCGCTCTTTTTCTCGTGGCGAGGCACTGTACGTCGTCAGATATTGGGATGGCGACAATGATTAGGCTTTCCCAGCCCTGGATTATCCAATAGGCCCACAAGGTCCGGGCCTAGGGGCCCCGCTTAAGGAAGCGGCCCCTCAAAAAATTCAACAATTTTTTGTTTCATCCAGATATCTCAGAGCTTCGCTAGGTTTGCTATGCACATGCTGGTGCCAGTTGCAATTACTATAAACTGTCCATTCTAGAAGCGTATTGCAGCTGCTATACCTCAGTAGCAGAGCATGGACTAGCCTTTGGAGAAGCTGACCAGAAATTTCGATCATTGCACAATGGGAATTACATGGAGTTATTTGAGCTGGTAACTGAATTTGATCCATTATTAGCAAGCCAGAGTTTCTAAATACTGCGTGTTGGGAAGACAGTGTGTCACCTATGAAAGGTAATTTGTAATGAACTCATTAAACTAATGAGTGAGAACGTTCACACAAATATCATGGATGGATTCACATGATCACGAGATATTTTATGGTCTTCAAACTAAACTCCAGAGACAAGCAGAAGTGTACAAAAAAGTGTCCAATAAATTTGCATTTTTGAGTTGTTTAGATTTATCTAAGGAAGAATATACACAGTATTCTGAGAAACGTGTCGATGAATATCCTGAGGGTCTTTGATGTGAATCTTTGCGGAGAATTTTTAGAGGTAGGGTTCAATAACCCAAGGGCTTCCGAAAATTTTTGAGCCTAGGGCCACAAATGGTCATAATCCGGCCGTGGGCTTTCACTAGCTAAATATGTTAACAGGGAGTACTTCTGCTTAAAGAACTGCTCGGCGCTGAGTGGCTTTGATGAATGATGTTACTTTTGACCAGCACGAAAGCAGCTGAATTGTTTCAACTCTTTTCAGGTGTCAGCTGCAGGTCGTATCATGCGAGTAGCTGACAAACAGTGACTTCCTCTCTTTCGAGTACTTTACTGGCTTACTAGGAGCAACGTGTATTAAGTACTTTTTTTGTCTCATTTCATTGTTGCAGACAAGTTGAATCTTGCACTCGGCTAAAAAAATTACCATTGCAAGACTGACGCACTCACTTTTCTTTGCTTGAAATCTGCACGGGCGAACATGTGTAAGAATGAGGCTGTGCAGTAAAGCCTGTTGTTGAAGACAAACCTAATCCTACTTGTAAGTCACGGAGTACCTTATATGGAAAAACACTTGGTTCGTGGGAATTGCCCTCTCGTTCGTGACTTAGTTGGATCATTGTTTCTTCAACAACGCAGTCCACGCTGTCTTAGCATTCTTTCCTAAAACGAAAAACATGATAGCCTTACGTTGTCGTACCTTCCTGTTCGAAGAAAGCAAATGGCTGGCGAAATGACGAAAAATTTTAATATTAGCATAAACTTTGAATTCGCTACCGTGGTGAGAACTCCTTGCCAGCAATATTCGACACAAAAACACAGAAAACATATGGAAAAATGTACCAAAATACAAAAATGCGGCCCTAAACGCAAACAGCATAAAGCGTCCCAACAAAAACTCAAGGTTTTCATTTTATTTACAAATGGTTTTAGAATGAAGTTCTAACGGAATTAGCGCAGAGGATGACGTGCATTGTGCGTGTGACCTCATGTCAACCGTGTTCCAACATTTTGGAAAATGCAACAGCCTAACGTGTGCTTTGCGATACGGCTTGCATAGCAGTGCATATTCCAAAAAAATTAGAGTGAGAATTTGGCATTGAGGCCTGAAGTAGCCGCGTGCATGTTTCTGATCAGCTATCAATCCTTGAGGGAAAAGTAAGTCGCACATTTCATTAAGGATCTTAATTACAATCATTCGGTCTTGGGTTTTTGGCAAAATTTCTCTCAAACTGACATGGCACGGAAGTGGCAAAAACTAAGGGAAAACTAAAAAAGTATAAATAAGCATAAGACCAGCAGTAAAGTGTCTCAAATAAATTTATTCGAGACTGCAGAGGCAACCTTGAAATGGCTCTAAACTAGCCCACTTCAGGATGTCCCGTTCGCACAGAAGATTCTAACCCTCTCTGACGATGGCTTCTATTGATGAGGCTCTCATAGCAACAACATAAGAACACAGAAATAATCAATGCGCGAATTTGCGCTACATCGAATAAAGAGAATGTCACGTTCATATAGATTGAGTGAGAAGGAGCGGAGGAATCTATTCCCTCAAAAGAGTTCGAAAAGCGCTTTATCCAAATACACTAAAATAAAAGAAGAGCTCTGCTTAGCATAGCTGACGTTGAAGAGCTCCTATATTCCATCATGAGAGAAGTATTTATAACACAACAGCCTTTTCCGTAAAGTAAAATGAAGAGGTTAGCAAAGCCTTTGACTCATGAAGATCCATGGAGTATTAAATACTAGCATATATTATTTTTATTGTCATTCATAGGCATTTTCATTGCCACCAGGCTATAGTTCGAGACGATGCGAAGGCTAAATATATCATATAGAGTACTGGACACTGAGTAGTGCATGCAGGTGTCATTAGCACTTTGGCTTACTAACGTTAGCCTCCCTTCTTAAACTAATCATATTGTGTAGGAGATCCGCATAATTCATATACATACTGGCCACTGTGCACTATACACCCTTCCGCCTCTCGATCCCGCAGCCATATGCGAGCACAAACACACGCACACGTCCTATCTTACGGGTCGGTCGCTTCAAGTTCATACAGGCACGCCTAAATGCACTCAAGTATCTACTTACAGACAGACAACGCTTGTAGCTACCTGAGACTTTGTAGGCACAGTGCATTGGTCCGGCGTGCAAGAGACAAGACAGTTCCCACATATCTATTTACAAGTCTGGAATTTGAGTCTCTCTTGACTCGATTAAACAACTCTTCCAATCACTTGTATATATACATGTGCAAATATGAAGCTATTGAAGTTCTGTCTTCGTCATAGATAGTTCACAAATTGTGCAAGCTTCAAAATAGGATTGGCCTTCGGTCGACAGGGGCTCGAAATACTTTTCAACCACGCCGTAACGATTACGCTGTTTACACATGATATTCACATTCCACTCTCCATGACACTTAAAAACCAACCTGCACCATATTTAGGTCCATAGTCAAAGATAGTTTGACCCTTGGGCAGCAGGGGCTCTGAATATCCTTGAACGGACCAGCAGAGTAGACTACTCCATTGCATCATGATTCACGCAATGGATCGTTCCATGACGAAAACTATAAGAATAACTTTAACAACTATTGTTGGACGTAGGCTAAACTACTGTTCTTGATCCTATTCAATAACTTTAGTTTTCCAAACAGGGAGGTTTCCACGACCGGAACTTGTTTTTGTATACATCCATCCCATTGTGCGTCTAATAATACGACAAGCTGGCTGTCTAACATCTGTCTTCCACAAGTTAATGGACCACGGTCTTTCGCTTCACGTCAAGAGTCGTGGCGTTTGGTATAAGAAATGTCTAATGTTTGGAAAAGTACAGCTTTGCAAGGGTTTATTCTTAGTAGCCCGCACATCGCAAAATGGAAGATTGTCGAGCACTGTTTTTAAACGTGCTATAGTTTCAAAATTTCATTTGACTCGTCTGACAGAAAGGTCGGTGAGATTAAGCGCTTGTTATCCCTAATAGTGACTAACAAACAAGTTCTAAACAACCCGCTAAGAGCCTACAATACCTTGTTTACACACTTCATTATGTTCAGTGTAAACCTGGATGCATGGCAAGATCACAAGCCAATTGCATTGCTGGGTCAAGTTCGATCGGCCAACAGAGGGCACACACCGATCGTCGAGTAATTATGATTTTTGCGTCATCTTAGTACTTTTGCGAAGGCGTCGCTCCAAGCGGAGAGTGCCTATTGCTCGAGTTTGATAATCGCGCACAAGCCGTGTGCAAAATCTCTCAAGGTGCAGTCGAACTCATCGAGTGGAAGCTGCGTTCGCTCGACGGACGGTCATGTGACTTTTAGCTTTAAAAAGCCTTTTTGAAGAGGAGGGGATCAAGACTTTAATATTTATTTTCCCACGTAGATAACAATATTATGTGATCAAATGAACTTGCAAAATTCTACATGTGAAGGGGGGCTCCTCAATAGAAAATTAATAAGATTTGAGGAGTCCCTTTTAGGATTTTATGCTAGAAGTTGCATGACTTAGATTTCGTAGTAGATGTAGTAATAGACTTATCACGCACGTGATTGAACAAAAGATTCCAATTTATCGGATTTTTTATAAGTTTATATAGAAATCAGGACCAAAACTAAATAAGCGCACGGTAAGTTACACCTTTCTGCTCATATCAGAAAATGAAAGCTAATAATACAGAAAAATGTAATCAAATAAAATTATCTAAAATAAAAAATTTCGAACTTCTTGGCACTTACGTTAATACGTATCAACCTGGCGTAATCCAAAAGGATAGCCTTAATATGGCGTTCTTGGTAACACGATTCGATGATGACTATCTTCTGGGGGAAAGGTCGGTTGGGATCGCCACGGACTGAGCCTGTAGCCGAGAAATCAAGTTTTATCAACAGGGTGTTTCCGATGAACAAGCACGTACTAGATGTAAGCCGACGCAACGCATCCCCAAACTTGTAACTTGTAGCCAATTCTTGATATTTCAACTGCTTTAATGCACAGTTGTATAGACATTTTAAATACTAACATTTTAAATTACGGAGACAATTAGGGCTAAGCGGCCTAATCCTGTGGTAAGTGCTTTCCCTGAAAAGAATATCCCCTTTCGCAGGGGGAACATGGTCCCTGGAAATTCAACATACAGTGAAGTGGAAAGAAACATTAAACGAGTCACACCGTTCAGCGATTCTATTGCAAGACGCATTACAAAGCGAGAGTTTAACAGCTTTCTTAAAAGTCATTCCGCCAATTTCCATGCCTTTCCTGGAACGACAGCGAGGCAGTTCGCCTACCACGTGATGCCGTACATTTCAGAGGAAGCTCCAGATGTGGCTATTTTGCATGTGGGTACCAACAATTTGTCACCCGGGCTTAACAAGCCTAAGCAAACTGCTACCGAAGTAGCAAATCAAATTATAAGAATTGGAGACACCTGCAATGAACATGGGGTAAACGATATATTGGTATCGAGCCTCACTATAAGAAAGAACTTTTCTCTTCGTAAGAGGGCAGCTGAAATAAACAATATCCTACGATGTCTATAAAGATAATTCAAACGTTATATATGATCACTTGTGGGATGACGGAATTCATCTCGTTGAGTCTGGAAAGGCTGTACCAGCGAACAATTTAATTTTTGCTGTAAATAGTCTTAACGCATGTGAAAGGCAGGTTACGGTGTGACTAAGTAGGGGTGCTCGCGATCAACAATGTAATAAGCTTCCAGACTTCGCAAATGACAGGCTTGTAGGACTTAGCAGCTACTGTGGGCTGTGTTTAACCTTGTCTGGCCTTATTTTGTAAGCCTACTTTTCAGCCGAATTTTTCAGTTAATTTTGGTTTTATTCCCTTATACTCTTTCAAGCATAGTGACGATGCAGCTGCACAAGAATTGCCTGAAAAGGATCAGACTGAGCAATGCGACATTGCCACTCTGAAGCATATAAGAGTGTCTCATCCAAACAGCCCATTAATAGGTTACTTAAATATAAACAGCCTTAGAAATAAAATTACTGGTCTAAGAGTGAGTATGGAAAAATTTTTACCAGATATCTTGGCTATCAGTGAAACCAAATTCGATAAAAGATTTCCTGTCGCCCAATTGGAGGTAGGTGGCTACTTCTTGCCAATCAGAAAAGACCGCAACCAATACGGGGGAGGAATAATTGTGTTCGCAAGAAAGGGAAATATCTATAAAAGAAAGCCTGAATTGGAACCCTTAAAATTTGCGAATGTCTAAGTATAGGGATAACTATTAAAAAGAAATCTTGGATTATTATGTCAATATACGGCCCGCCCACCGATGTTCGAACCGAGGAGTTCTTCGAGGAACTATCAAAGTTTGTCAATCAAGCCATTGGCAAGTATGACAACATCATAGTTATGGGTGATATTAACAATGACACAAAAAGCATTGGACAGGACGCCACAAAGTTGGGAGATTTCTGCGACATCTTCTGCCTGACCAATCTAATTACAGAAAACACTTGCATAACGAGCAGATCAATATCCTCCATAGACGTAATCCTTACAAATCGACCCAAGAGCTTTCAGAGGTCTTGCGCCGCGTCCGTAGGCTTAAGTGGCTATCACAAAATAATAGTAACAAGTATCAAATCGCACTTACATCGCCAGGAATCTTTAAAAATTAAATATCACAGCTTTCGATGCTTTAATGCAGATTCCTATGTTTCCGACGTCTCAAACATAAAGTTTGAGCATAAAGCCATGAATGCAAACGAGTTTTACGACCATATATTAGAGGACGTTACAGCAGTCTGTGACAAGCATGCGCCATGGAATACAAAGACCGGGCGTAGAGAACAAGCTCCTTTTCTGACAAAGGAATTAAGAAAGGCAATAATGGATCGATCTAGCCTCGAGAATCGAAACAATGCCAACCCAGCAGCAACAAACATTGCAAATTACAAGAAGATGAGGAATAAATGCGTTGCCTTGAAAAGCAAAGCAATTAAAAACTCATTTCAAAGGGCAACGGAGAATGGAATTATGCCGAACAGAAAATTCTGGAAATTAATAAAACCTTACGTAAGTAATAGGGGCAGCAACATTCAGGAGGACATAATGCTATTCGACCATGGAAAAATTGTCACAGATACGAAAGAACTAGCAGAGACTTTTAACAATCTCTACATAAATATAGTTGACAGAAGTTGTGGTCGCAAGCCAAAAGACTGCTTACTAGATTTTCCTTCCGATGACATGCATAAGCTAGTTCAACATATCCGTTATACCTGCAAAGATCACCCGAGCATTATTGCGATAAAAAATAAGAACAACTTAACAGAACTTCCGACTTTTAGGTTCCGGGAGGTTTCTGTGCAGGAAGTAAACAAACTGCTAGCCAGTTTAGATGAACGCAAATCTACATGGGAAGATCAACTTTCTCCGAAGTTGATCTAAAAACTACAGACCTGTCAGTGCACTAAATACAATATCGAAGATTTATGAAAAGGCCATAAAGCAACAGATCATCCCGTTTAAGAAAAAGGTATTATCTATTTACCTTTCTGCGTACAGGAAACATCACAGCACTCAACATGTTTTAATTAGATTACTAGAAGAATGGCGATCAAATTTAGACAACGATTTGGTAGTTGGCCCTCTACTAATAGATTTATCGACAGCGTTTGACAGTATACCACATGATTTACTAGTAGCCAAACTAGGAGCGAATGGGTTCAGCGAAGGCTCCATAACGTACTTGTACTCTTACTTAAAAGAGCGAAAAAAGGCCGTGCGAATAAAGAATGTCTACAGCACGTTCCAGACAATATTAGCTGGAGTACCGCAAAGATCCATTCTTGGACCCATTCTGTTCAATATTTTCATAAGCGACCTTACTCTCTTCATTCAAACAGCTGAAACACAACTTCGCCGACGATAACACAGTCTGCACATGCATGTAATAATCCAAATTTGCTAACACTGTTCGAGTAAGAATCAACCATTGGAGTTGACTGGCTTGACTCCAAAGAAATGCTTGCAAATCCTGAAAAATTTAAGGCCTTACTTCTGACCAAGACCAAAGGCAATACTGCAGGACACACACTCTGCATTATAGGCAAGGAAATTCTCTCAGAAAATTGTGTAGAACTTTTAGGCATCAAAATAGACAATAAGTTGTGCCTTGATGAGCATATTAGTGACATCTGCGAAAGAGCCGCTGCTCAGTTAAATGCTCTTATTAGGCTAAATCGAATCTTACTTTCGCAACAAAGAAAGTCTTAGTCGAGAGTTACATACATGCCAATTTCAACTACTGCCCACTTGTTTGGAACTTTTCATCAGCACACTCATTGTCTAAAATTCGAAAAAATTCAAGAGCGAGCTCTTCGTTTTGTCTTTAATAAAAACACAGACAACTATAAACAATTACTTGAAAAAGCAGGAAAATGCTTAATGGAAGTAAGGCGCATGCGTGCTCTATATTTAGAAATTTTCAAAACTATGAATGACATGAATCCTGAGTATATGAAAGGAATATTTCAAATACCCAAAAATAGGCAATCGCCAAGACATCCGTACAACTTGGAAGTACCTAAACCGAACCAAGTCTCTTTTGGATGCAGAAGTTTGAGATCCTTAGGCCCTAAGATTTGGAATGCCCTTCCAGAACAAATCAAGTCAAGTTCTAAAGAAAGACTCTTCAAGTTAAATATCAAAAATTGGCATGGATCTAAGTGGGCATGCATTGTTTGCGAGCACCACCGAAGCGCGTGAGGTAGATTTATTTAGTGCTTTATGATTGCTTTAGCTTATCGCTAAAACGGAAGCAATAAGACTTTTTACGTCCCTATATCAAAGCTACTCACCACACCTGAAATCAAGCCTTTTTGGTCTATACAGTTTTGAGGCAGTAATGCGCGTAGCATACGTCATCTCGGTGTAGCTAGCTCTTTATTCATATGAGCTAACTTTTTCCATTTTTACACTGGGATAGATCTAAACGCTTCTGCAATGCTTGCGAGTACCAGCAAAGCGTGTCGTAGCTGTAGTCTTTCATTAAAACGAACGAATAAGCGGTGTTACATCCCTGTACGACTCTGCACATCTGCAATCAAAGCCTTCTTGGTCTACCCTGTTCGAGGCAGTATTCTATGTAGCACACGTGAACTCGGTGTAGCTAGCTCTTTATTTATATGAGCTAAAGTTTTACATTCTTTACTTGTGCTGTTTGTGCGTTCGAGTACAGAGTATAAATAAATTTTACTACAACTACTACTACTACTACCGATGCTGTTGCCTTGAATTGCTCCCCGAATATCAGAAGGGAACCGAACGGTAAACCAAGATACTAGTGGAATAGAGCTGCACTTCATAAACATTGGTTAAGAGCCCTCTCCGGGTAGCTTTCATTAATACACGGTCGCCCACTACAAGCTCGTTAAATGAGTGTTTTCTTGCAGCTATTTAGAACTGGAGTTTACAATGACTGATTGATTCACATAACATTCTTTTCTAGCAATAATATGCGTCAGAATTGAATCATTTCGTAAGCTTCTACAGACAAAGCTTCGTAGAATAGTGTGGCCGACGTGAATAAATCAGACTATGATAAATCGCGAAGTCGCGATGGCACGTCACAGCTTTAACTCAAGCCGCATTTTAGAAACAGCTTTTCCATAATACCCGATCTATTTACATTTCTGTTCCAGTCGATTTTAAAATTTACAGACTGCGCACTAAAGTTGATGTTAGGAATGCCATTTCAGCAGGTCGCGATAATATATGGCTCGAACTAACTTAGGCATCACATTTCGAGAGGAGTGCAAACCAGCCGAAGGACACTGCAAATCAGAGAGAAAGCGTGATTTGGGCTTATCTGCTCTCGTGCAAACTGACAAAATACTTGCATAAACAAATACCCCGCACTGTAAATCTAACGTCGCACCACTTCGAAACTAGAACTAAATCTCACTATCATCTTCAGCATCACACTCTCTTTTCCTCATCAAAGTAGGCCTGTTTTTGCGCTTCTTAAATGTCGTTGCACACTCCAGATTCGACTCTTGATTAGGAAAACTTTCCTCCTTGGTTTTAGGCAATTCCGATATATCTACAGACGCTAGGGCGCTTTCTTCCTCCACTGCGCATAGGTAGTCTAAGGAAACTTCATGTAGGCTTTTTGAATATCCGTCAGAAATCTCTGGCAGCCTACAGTGACGATCATCACCTATATTTTCGTGGTCCATAACATGAGATGGCTTATCTTTATCAGCAGCATTTACCGCCTTCTTTTCTGCTAATTGGTGCTTGATCGCGGGAGACTTGTAAACGATTTTGGACGGCACCTCCTCAATCTGAGCATCAGATTCAGAAGTATGTGGATCATTTGTATCTATCTTGCGCTTTCTAATGTCACTCATAAAATCTTCTGCAATTTTAGAGTTTACTTCGTCACTTGTCAGACCATGTGATGTACCAGCAGAGCCATCATCAGCCAAGCTAAGTATCGATAAAAAGTAAATCAACTATGAAAATCAAAAACAAGGAGCTTACTATCCAACAAGAAAACAAGCAAGATCTTAGTAATTAGAAATTGCACGACAAACATCGAATATCAAAATGCGACACGTTGAAGTAAAATATTTACAAACACGAATTGGTACAGATATTTAATAAACACGACAGGCCTTTTAGGTCAGACTTATCATACGAACAAACCTCCCGAATTCTATAATCAGGAAAAGCCAGCTTCAGTCTTCACACTTGGTCTGTGTCAGCACCAATCATTCTGTATTTGCACTAGTAAGTTGCCAAACAAGCCTTATTAGCTATGAACACTGGAGCACTAGGTGCCTCACTACAATTTTGGTTAAACCATAGGAATGCCTGTTGCTGAAGCATGGCAAACTACTTAGAACAGAGATGAACATAAACATGTGTCTACGCTACACAGTCCGCATTCTACGCATGGCTAAGGGAGCAAGAACCAAGACTTGATAGACGGACAGCTAATTTTAGATATTACATGTAACTAGAACCTGCCGAACTGAACTATTACAACAACTTTGCATTCCATTTATTATTTTGCAAAGTCATCCTTTGCTCAAATCAGGAAACTTAAACTAATATTTACAAGTTTTGAACCATTCAGTGCAGCAAACATTTAATATCTTGCCCACACATGAAATACCAATCAAATCTAAACATGGCCTGGATACAAAGGAACCTAAATATGCTAATTAGAAAAGATAAGGTAACTGGAGCACTAAGTACTAAATGCTACCTGGAAACCAAAATCTATTATACAAATATTCCTTGGATTATATTACATAAACATCTTCAAATCAAAAGGAAAATTGCGTTGCAATACACTTCAGAAGATACAGCTTCATGCACAGCATCCCACAGATAATAGAGCCTTATAATCGTAGAGCTGGACATCACAGTGCATCACAAAACACACACACCTTGAACATACATGCACAATCAGGCAGCAACAAACTTAGCAATTAGCTACACGAGGCTTCATAGAAGGGAGTGTACCTGTATTTAACCCATTTTTCTGGATTGATTATGTGGCCAGGGACAGTTTGCGGTCCTTCGATTGATCTCTTGCTTTTGAATTTTGGGACTCTAGTAACAGAGCTTGGCTTAAGAAACTCAAAATCAGAAGGTTGAATATCTCCAGTGGGAAAATCTTGTACATATATGTTTTCTTCTGCTGGCAGATTATCTTCATACTTTTTTTCTAGGCTTCCAAGACTGCCAAAAACCGAATCGACTCGACTTTGAAAATCGCCTCCACCATTTGAGTGACAAAACAACTGTGTACGACATCCATCTCCTTCCTTGCTTTCAACTGAGTTGTGCATGACTGAACGATTTCTTTAAATGAGTTATTAGCATACTGTAAGAAAATAAATTAACTTTAAAGCAGAGATATAGTAAAAAATATGCATAATTGAGCAAACCAAAACAGAAAGGGCCATGGCTAAAAGCCCCCTTCAATAGAAGAGCGTTTTGTGGTTCGAAAGACCTGTGCCCATTTCCAATACCAGAGAAAACTTTTGAACTACATGCAAATTAATATTAACAATTAATATGATCACAAAGAGATACAGACTTAGAAGTTCCTTAGATAAGTACGATCAGAGCTATACAAGCAAGACCTAAGCATGCATGCATGAAAGAATTGAAAAATTACATGTACTACTAAATCATCAACTTTGTTCAATAGTCAAACAGGTATGCAAAACATTATTTCCCGCACTTTTCCTGCTCATAGTCTTTTCAAATTTGGTAGAGATTTTCTACTAAAAACATGGTAGCTAACGGGAGAACGCGTCTTTGAATGCAAGGTTAGGCAATAAGGACTGCTACTAATTCGGCCATTACTTTCCGGTTTTAAGGCGTTTAATACAAACGACTGAACAGCTTCTGAATCAATTATTAATTGCCACGAATTGCTTAAGCTGCACTTTTAACATCAGCGCAAGCTACCAGAGGCATAACTAAAACTACTACAACTAAAAATGAATTTAAACCGCATTGAAATTACTTGAAACTCCGAACTTGTTGGCCCAGGTCATAAGGTATGTAGAGGAAGATTAGGAAACCAGCCAGCGTCAAGATACGCTTACTAAGGCCCTAAGAAACAAACAATTCTAAACAAAAATATTTTCTGAGCATAATATAAGACACGAATCATCGCTAAGTTCATTTCATACTATGGAATCCCGGTTCATCACTGCTCTACTTCCATCGGCAGCAACTGCGACACAGCGTGACCTACGGACTTGGCAGTTACCGTGGGGAGAGTTCAAGATGGCCGGCTTAGCTTTGAGGGATGATGTCTGCAATAGTGGATTCAGTTTTGAAAACGTTAAGAGGTTAGTTTATATTTTTTAATTTTTTCAAGTAGTATTTTAGTTAAAAACTAAGATGTTTTATTTTGGTTTTAATTAAGGCGTTCTTTAGAAGTTAGAAGACAACTATAAGACCTTAACAAGAGACGAGAGTGACATCGTAAAATATGATTGCAACTTACCCTTCCTACTTCAAGCTTGCGTAAAACTGATGTACTAACAAGCTTCGAGCTCCTGAGCTGTTGTATTACAGAAAACCTGCACGGCCATTCTCATGTTGGTGAAGTACAGGCTCACCTTTTGCATCTGGCTAATAAGAACATCATTAGTAATACTAATAACTATGCTTCTAACTATGGACGTCGTCTAAAGCAACTAAACTAAAGAAGCACGCTATTCTTGAACGACTAAGGAACAACCCTGATATTGAAATTAATTGCTGATTTTGATTAGTCAAGAGCAATGGCTCACTTTTATGTAGCCTATAAAAAGCATGAGGCGGCCACTACCATTGAAACATGAAGGGAGACTTATTGAAACTCCAAGGATAAAGTTTATATGCCCTCTAAAAAATAAATAAATAAAACTCATTTAGAAAATCAGTGAGGCTGAATTTTTTCTTTATGGAATGCCACATAAAGCAGAGGCGTTAAAACAGCGGTGAAAAAGAAATTAAGCATAATTTTTGTCTAAAATGTGCTGAAAACAAGTTCTTGTTGGAATACTTAAATTATTTAAATAGCAACTTTCTTTAGAAATATGCACTTGGAATCGTCTAAAGATGGTGTTTTAAAACTTCCAAAGATCAGGAAAACGGGAACGACCATTGTTGGCATGGTCTTCAAAGATGGAGTTGTTCTTGGCGCTGATACAAGGGCGACTGAAGTAAGTTTTGTGCATATTGTGATTCCAGAGTTTGTTTCAGATATTGTCATTCCAGAGTTTGCTCTGAAATCAGGTATGTCGTTTTCCTCAAGACTATAAAGACTAACTTTCTTAAAGTGGCTTCTGTTTATTTTTATTTTGAGTCTTTCTTATTCTATAAGAGATCATTCTGTCCTTTAGATATAAATTTTTATCGATTTAGGGGAATACTATCGCAGACAAGAATTGCTCAAAGATTCATTACATAGCCCCAAATATCTAGTATGTACTTGTTTCTGTTATGACCGTGAATTAATTATTTCATTCTGAGTGCATTTGCCTTTAACATGCTTTTTAATAGGCACTAGCTACTTAAAATGCAATCTCCCATAAGACACTTATGCTCTGAAATTTTTATTTTCATTATCTTGACTGGCATCTCAAAAATAGCACAGGAACGTTTTTGGTAGCATTATGGCTGAAGTAAAATTAATATAAGCAGTATCATAAAGCAGCAGAAAGTCGTCAACGACGAGATCCTCAGTTCTTTTGTGTGCTTCTTAAAAGAGAAGCCATCAGCACATGTGATAAATCACTCAAGCCAGGCAAAAACTGTTTCTGCAGGCAGTTTTGGTGTGCCTGTCGGAAGCAATCCATTCAAATATGTAGTGTTCATGTTGTGCATAGTTTTGTACTGTTTTCTTTGTTTCTGCATCATCCACTTGCTCATGCTTAGCTTGCTTTTTCAAAGAAACTTGGAAAACCCGGTCAGGTGATGCTAGACTAGTAAGTATAACTGCCAAGCAAGCCACCCAATTAAGGCTATCTAATTAACATTTCGAAGCTCTATTAATTGCCTAAGCAAGTAATCTTGC
Organism: Craspedacusta sowerbii; assembly: GCA_003687565.2. Lineage (NCBI taxonomy): Eukaryota > Metazoa > Cnidaria > Hydrozoa > Limnomedusae > Olindiidae > Craspedacusta > Craspedacusta sowerbii. The sequence goes on along the minus strand of QQSS02232379.1, from coordinate 4,094 downwards.
ATGGCAATGTGAAATTTTCCAATGATCACTTATTTTGGTTGGCTTCTGCAAGTGCAATTTTTAATTTTGATCGCCACGCAAGCAATGATCCCTAACCTTGATCAGTTTTGAGCATGTTTGGACAACGGATTGCTTTTGCATATGAGAAATTGTATAGGTAGAATGTGGAGCATTTCTCTTTTTAGCTGACTAAAATCTGTAAATGATGTTGATTTGAAGCAGGATTACTTTTTATTGTTGATATTTTGTTTTGCTCTGCTTAGCTGCTGCGGAGCAGGTACAGCTGCTGATACCGAATACACTACAAACATTATTTCTGCTAATATTGAGTTGCATCGCCTGGAAACTGGTAAAAAAGTATGTTTCATGGTAGATTGTTTTTATGGAATTTTGCTTCGTATATGAAATGTTTTCTCGTCATGCTTGCTATAGCATGAGGCTACTGAAAGACTATTAAATGCATCGATTCCTCGTGCAGCAGCGCTGCTACTTGATTATAATTGCAGGAAGCAAGAAGATTTTGCATCTAAAAAACTTTTGACAAGAAATAGAAAAATACATTCAAAGCATCGCCCTCAGATCACCCTGTCTTGTGGATAAGTAGATGTTGTTTGAATCTCTGTATGAAACGGTGGTCAGGTATTTGAGTGAATGTGGCACAGCAGGCCTTTGCCTCAATTAGGATCTAGCAGTGCAGCTATAGCATTTGTGAACGTTGAAGATTCTTAGGTTTTCTGATACACAGGAGATGCTTAAGAGCTATTTGTGTCAAGTTGACGATAAACCAGGATTGTGTAGCAAGTTTTTTTGTTTAGCCTAAGCCTCAACAGTTCATTGGCTGCAAAAACTGGAAGTGTTAAGAATAAGTACTGTTGTGCATCTTATGTCGTGGCTTGTATGTGTTTATAGAATGAAAAGAAGTTTGTGTGATTCTTTCTTTTTTTGGTAGCCTCGAGTGGCGACTGCTTGTCGCATGCTGAAACAGTATTTGAACAGGCAAGTCTTACTGGCATGTAAATATTTCTTGTGATGCTTATTTAACAGTAGAAACCTTTAGTAGAAGCAATGCTTCAGTTTTTAGATTGGGCGAACTTCCACTGCTCCAGTATCTTGTTTTCTTTTTTAGTCGTCTTAAGTCTCCTCTAATTTGTTCTTTGCATGTATTGTATTCTTCTTTGGAGCCTTGTCAGCAAAGGAGTGCCTTGTCAGCAAAGAAATCCTTTGTCGGCAAAGGACTGATTGGCTATGTAGTTTGCGAGAAGAGCCATGTATCATGTAGTTGATTCACGGACCTTGTGCAAATTGACCTGCAGATACCAGGGCCACATTGGAGCTGCCCTTGTTCTTGGTGGCTGTGATGTGACGGGGCCTTCCTTGTACACGATTGCTCCCCATGGAAGTACGGATAACTTGCCTTACGTTACTATGGGTAAGAGACATGCATGGTTATATGTTCTTCTATTATCCCTCTGCATCTTCTTTGACATCCTATTGGAACAGTTTGACTTTGTCCCCTAGTTTTCACATTATGGACTCAAAACGGTTTATTGGATATTTACTAAAGATCTTACTGGAAGGTTTAGTGGATATGAACTGAGTATGTTACTGGAAAATGTGGTTGTCGAATCTAGAAATGGTAGTCATTTTAGAAAATGTTGAACAAAGGCTTAATCTCTGGCTACCTCAAAACAAGTAGTTAGCATAGTGCGTTTGGGAATGTGATTATATTCACGGAAATGTAAGAACGGTTCTCCCGACGTGGGCGTTTAAGATGCGTTCAATACTACCGACGACATGTGACTCTGTGATTCGCCTGATTCATCTTGCAGGATCTGGGTCGCTAGCCGCGATGGCGATTTTCGAAAGTGGCTACCGGCCAAACATGGAGGTAAAGACGTTTCTAAGCTAGCGGTGATCAGTTTTGTGAGGGCTTCGCTTGGTAGTGATCTTCTTATTGCGTGTGCAGTTCATTTTCATCTCAAGTTTGTCGTTAGCATGGTGAAATAGCTTTCTAACTGAGAAGCATATTGCTCGATTGGTTTGGTCTATTCGCGTGTGTTTCGAGTATTGGTTTGGGTGAAATAGTGTTGAGTTAATCCTTTTCCGCCTACTCACAACTTTAAGTCGTTGCCGTAAATACACTGTTATTTCTTGAGTTCTTATATTAAAAGTCTTTCCCTTTGTTTAACGTCAAACGGGAAAAAGCCCGAAAAAGCCTGAAATACCAAGTCCTATTAATTTCATTGACAAATAACAATCTCTGTTTTCATGGTTGAGTTGCCAAACACATCGATGATGACGCCCTTATAAGTGCTGGATGTCCGCATTCTGATGACTTTCTTCGTGCTTCCTTAACTTTTCAGTTGGACGAGGCAAAAAGCCTTGTGAAGGAGGCCGTACGGGCGGGAATTTTCAACGACTTGGTAAGCATCCCATCTCAGTTTCGGCTTTTTAAAAGCTTTCTCTCCTCTGGGAGTCATTCAAGACTAATCGTACCGTCGTCTGACCGGTCTTTATGTTTGGGTGCCCTATTTTCCTGCAGGGATCCGGGAGCAACGTTGATATCGCTGTTATTACGAAAGACGGCGTGGACTACATTAGACCGTTTGAAGAGTCGAATAAGAAAGGGGTTCGGCAGCGTTCTTACAAGTACCCCCGTGGAGCTACGCAGACTTTGACAACTAAGACGGTTGCTCTGCAAATCCATACCAGCGTACAAGCCATTGGAGATGCGCCTATGGAAACCTAGTCTACGCACTATCTGATCTCCACTACCCGCTAGCCATAACCGGTGCATTGCTATCCACCCAGGAACAGGTTGGTGTGGCTGCTGGTGCGGTGTAAGACGATATCACACGAGAGGCCCGTCTGAGTTAATGCTTCTTTAGATTAAACCCTGTTTACTCTTGTGAAAGGAAATGTTATTGCATTGCTGGTCCGTGTCTTTTTTTGTTTGTTTTTCAATCAACTCGGTTTGTTTGTGAGTGGCGCCGCGTGGTTTAAGTCGGTCCTATGTTAGTCGAATTGCAGCGTCATAGAAAACGCAAGGTTTATTGAAAGAAATCTTTTTAAAAAATCTTACGACAAAGACCAGCTTTCATAAAATGGCTTGATACATAAACCCCAAAAAAATTGTGTGCGAATATAAAAACGTCAAAATCGGATTACAAACTTTATGAGTTATCAGACCTGTTAGAACTCGCGATCAGGAAGTCACTGCTGACGCACCTGGAAATACCAGCTGTCCATATTTAGCTTATGCTTTATGGAGCTGCTAAGAACTTGGATGATGCTTGCATAGTGTTGGGGTTCTGAGCTTTTCCTGCGCTTTTTGTGTGTCGGATACTTCGAAGGACCGTTTATCGACTACGGATTGGATCGCATCATGAAGTTAGAGTTTCCGCTAGTGACCAAAAGAAAATCGTCTATGTGCATTCGCTGATCTGGTGTCGAGATGGAGTCTAAGCTCTTCGCTTAATATCATGCAGATGTCGCGAATCTCCATGGCTCATCGGTAGAACCTCGTTGCTGCTCCGTAATAAAGATGCTTTAGTTATTAAGGTACGGTTCACGTTGGCCGACCCCACTGCACATTCCTGCGCAGACATCTTAGGTTGTCTGTTCAAATGGAAAAGTCGTCCTCTTCCACTGAGTCGTCGAATTCTCTACTGGCTTCTTTAATCGCGTTCTGCTGTTGCTCCAGCCGCCTACGCCTTGATGACTCTTCCCGTAGTTTGGTTTGCAATCTTTCCACCAGCGTTTCGAGTGTCACTCTTCGTTGACAAAGCTCATCGAAAGTATGTTCTTGCTCGTGCATGGCTCTCTCCCGTTCGTCCAGTCTTCGATAGAGTTCGTTGTTTTCCTCGTATAGTCGCCGGACAACTTCGCGTGAATCCTCTGCTTCTGTTAACTTTTTGTTTAACTGGAACGATTTACAGCAAAAGTGGTCAGAATTCTCGAAGCAGTCGATACATATTTTTTTTTTACAAGAACTTAAAGCACAAGCAAAGATACATGCGTACATACATACATACATACATACATACATACATACATACATACATACATACATACATACATACATACATACATAC
>QQSS02232368.1:0-10179 GCA_003687565.2 Craspedacusta sowerbii | reverse complement strand
TCGGCGCGCAACGAGTGCATGTCTAAATCATGGTTACACACAGGTTGGAGCTCGTTTCGCGCGTATTATGCAAATGGCATCTAGCGATGTATGAAATGGAAATATGCGACCCGGGGGAGGGCAAATCATGGGGACAACACAAGCGGAAATAAAACTCGATGTGCTTGTGGGTTCTGATTATTATTGTGCATTTGTTGTAGATGAGCGCAGGCGTGGCAAGTTAGGACCTGTTGCCACAGAAACGCGGTTGGAGTGGGTGTTTTCGGGGCAAGGGTGTTGTGCGAGTCCAGAGAGATCGAGTAGGCTGGCTCATGAATTGCTTTGCAATGCCGGCAAAAAGAGATGAAGTAGCGGACGCTCTTCACAAATTTTGGAGTTTGGAGACCTTGGGCTTCGACACCAAGGAAGAGGAGGATCCGCTAGCCAATTCGCCGATAGCATTGGTTTCGACGGAAGCGCTACGAGGTTAGTCTTTCCTTTCGGGAAAATCATGAACCGATTGCAGAAAACTACATTCACAGTAGTAATCGCTTAACGTCAATTTTAAGGAAGTAATGCAGTGATCCAAAATTGCTAGAGCAATACAATCAGGTAATGCGAGAGCACTTAGAAAGCGGGGTTCTCGAGGCTGTGTCCGGTAGCCCGCCGGGTCGTGGGCAAGTTTACTATAGGCCTCACTTTTTCGTGGTAAAAGAGGATAAGGAAACTACCAAGGTGCTGGTCGTGTATGACGCAAGTGCAAGGGTAGCAGGTCCCTCATTGATCCAGTGTTTTCATGAGGGTCCTAAACTAATCACAGCCATATTTAACGTTCTCCTACATTTCCGATTCTTTTCTACTGGACTCACCGCTGATATCGAAAAAGCATTCCACTAAATTAGTATCAAGGAACAGCATCGTAATTTTTTAAGGGTATTGTGGGTAGATGACCTAAAAGCTAAGGAACCACAAACTATTCTATTACGCTTTACTTGTTGCGTGTTTGGCGTGGCATCATAGCCTTTTTACTTTAATGCTACCTTGAGGCACCACTTAGGCAGGTATCTTCGCAATCATCCCATAGTCGTTGAGAATCTCAAACAATCCTTGTATGTCGATGACGTCGCATTGGAAGTAGATAAAGTAGAAGAGGGGATCTCCATTTTTCAGACATCCCGTGGAATCATGGATGAGGGAAAGTTTAATCTTAGGAAATGGGCAACGAACTGCAATGAGCTTGATGCCGTGATAAAGAGCGATATCGCTAAATGTTCTAGAGAGTAATTACGTAACATTTGCCTCCCATTCTACGGAGAATATTGAGCGTCCTGAAGGTGATCAGGAGCAAAAGGAGTTAGGTGTGCCTTGGGATCGTGGTAACGGTGAAGTAAAATTTAAATTTGACGGTTTTATGGCTTTTGCAAAATGTATTGAGTTCAGGAAGCGGGGAGTTCTGTACCTACTGGAAAGGAACTATGATCCTTTAGGGCTTTTAAATCCCTTGCTTATACCGCTGAAAGTAGCCCTTCAGAACCTATGCAAGGGGGGTGGGAGTTGGGATGATGTGGTGGAAGCTGACACAGAATCCCTTGTAAGGAAGTGGTTAACGCAATTACAAGAAGCTGGTGGATTATGTTCGTTACACTCAGATCGAACGACACGCAATCATGAAAGTGACAAAGTAATAAATGCGCAAAAAAGTTTATAACTGTTTTTATTTTGATCTCCGGCAAGCTCTTAACAACCAACGTTGAGTGGCCCTATAACTACAAAAAGCAGCCACCAACTCTCTGAAACACTCCCGTAAAACTCCTCGCCCTTCAAACTTCTCTACAGCAACTCTCTCCCTCCAAAAAAATCTCCACCCTCTGCCAACCCGTTCGTTAATAATTACATAACACACAATAACCATGACATAATGAGACAAAGAAACAAAGACCACGCTCCTCCACGCTCACAAGTGACTCGCACAGCAATATTCAAAAGTCACTAAGGTAGCCCGACAAAACTTACGGCAACCGACACGCAACAGATTATGCTTACCTAGGTATAGCTTGTGTTTCCCAAAACAGGAGTTAAGTTGTTGCCAGCTTGTCGGATTATGCGATGCCTCTCGCGCTGCTTACGGGGGCTCAGTGTACGTGAGAACTGAGTCTTTTAAGGGTATAAATGTATGTCTTCTTGAATCAAAGACTAAGGTATTACGTTTGAAAGAAGTAAGTATTCCACGTTTGGAGCTTTTGAGTATGCTCGTTTTGGCAAGGCTGGTTGCATCTGCCCAGGAAGTGGTTTCGAAATTGATAGATCCGTGTGTGCACTTGTATTCTGATTCAATGAACTGCGCTTTCTTGGGTCAACAGCATATCCTGCGGACTTACTATCACGCGGGGCCACACCCCATGAGCTTGAAAGTAGCAAGCTGTGGTTTCAGGGACTGGAGTGGCTTCGCAGAACACGTTTGGCTTGGCCTTGGTTGGCCCATGGTTTTCAGAGAAGGAAGAGAGTGGTGTTGAGTTAAGGGCTGAAGAGCGTTCTCATTGCGCCTTCATTTGCGTTGCTGTAGCAGAGGGCTATTCGCCAATTATTGATTACTCGCGCATCCAATCTTAGAGGAAGTTGTTGAGACTCGTAGCTTACGTTGTCAAGTTTGTTTGTAGAAGCCGTAAGAGAGCATCCAAAAGTAGGGAATCAGTTTTAAGTGTGGACGAGATTAATGAGGCCGAGCTAGTAGTCGTTAAAAATGTCCAGGGGCAACTTAGGTTGTGCAGCAATTTCTAAGAATTGCGCAAGCAGCTAGTTATTTACGAGGATCACCTAGGCGTACTTGACAGTAAAAGCCGTTTTGAAAACCTGGTTCTCATCCCAGATGAAAAATTTCCGATTGTTCTTCCGAAAGATCACCGCGTGTCTGAGCTAATCGTCAGGGAGTGTCATGCTCGTATTGCTCATGGCGGGGTTGAGGATACTATAGCGAAAGTTTGATCTAAGTTTTGGATTCTTATCTTTTGTCAGCTTTTTAATCGCTTAATTCGTTTGTGCTACACTTGCAGAAGGGTTGAGGGTCTTCCTTACAATTTAAGGCCGTTTCCCCCCTCTCCCTGCTTTTCGGGTGCAACTTGACCAGCCATTCAAAACCGTGGCTACGGATTTCGCAGGCCCTTTTGAATCTGCGTGAACTTAACGACGACGAAACAAAAGGCTATATTCTATTATTTAAATGCGCATCAAGACGCGCTGTTTGAAACTTGTCATCACAGGCTTTTGTCAACGGGTTGCGTAGATTTATTGAATGGAGAGGAGCACCTCAACTATTAAGATCTCATAACGCTAAAACGTTCCAAGCAAGTGAGACAAAAGAGTTCCTACTTGAACGCATGATAAAATGACAGTTCAACATGCCCGACGCCCCTTGGACGTGTGGGTTTTTGAAGCAATGATTAAGCTAACAAAGCGCTGTCTAAGCAAGGTTATTTACAAGGCGCATTTGTCGGGAGAAGAAATGCGCACGGTTCTATCTGAAGTCGAGGGCGTGTTAAACAACTGACCTTTAACGTATGTTTCCGACGACGACACCTTGCAGGCGCTGACGCCGAATCATTTGATTTTTTGTCGAAGCCTGCAAATGACGGCAAAACTGCTAAGCGGCCAGAAAGTTTTTGGTCAGTTCACCCAAAATGAAGTTAACAGGAGATTTACCCACAAGCAAAAAACATTAGATCATTTTTGCAAGCGCTGGTCAAAGGAATATTTGCTAAGTTTGCGGCAGCATCAAGAGTCACAGAAAAGCGGTGACCTGCGACTAGTGAAATTTGGCGACGTGGTGCTCTTCCAAAATGACCAACGTGGAATTCTATGGCGCCTCACCCGCGTAGTTGAATTATTGCCAAGTAGTAATGGTGAAGTGCGGTCAGGTAAGGTTTTGATGGGTTCCGCAAAGTTGGGACAACCTCAAGTGATGACCCGATCCATAGGGCGAGTATACCCTATGGAAATTATGGCGGCCGAAAACCTCGAAACAATCAATAAAGAATCTTTTACCGAGGGTGACCCAGCAGATGGCGAACATGGATCCCAAACAGCGGGTTTTATGGGAAAAGCCTTGGGTGGTGAGGCCTCGGAGTTTGAGGAGCCTAACCGTTCAGAAGGTCCCTCTTGGGATGGAGATTATTTGCTTTCTCGCAGCTCATCTGAGAGTGATGTAGTCTTCGACGAGGTGTTGGAAAAATGTTCGCAGAAGAAAGACGATCGCGACGGCAGGCGGCAAGAGACGCGGATTTCCGTCGTTTTTGCAGAATCAAGCGAAAGGATAGTTTTACTTTATATGAATACCTTTATCGGTGATGACGTTTATATATGCTTGGAAATACGTATTAACATTTTTATTGGTGTTGCGAAAGTGTATGAATATTTTTATTGGTGATTGAAGTTTTGAAATGCGTGGAGTATCATATTTTTTCTGAGATCACGAAAACGAAGAAATCGCAGCAAGAACAAAGACATGAGGAGATAGCCTTGATTTAAGGCAGCCGTGTGCCGAAATCCGCTGTTCCGATGATGAAAAATTAAAGAACGATGCTTCTTGATTCAGGGCGGCCGTGTGCCAGAGATCTGCCCTTTGACAATGCCACCAAGACGCACCTCGTAAGTCTTTCCAAGCGAAACATCCAATTGGTCTGTAGGTGATCTTGGTGGCGTTACGTATGTGAAGAGAACAGATTTGAGAATAAGTAGGTGAGAAAGAGTCGGAGAGAGACTGTCAATGAAAGCAGAATGCGGATTCACGGTACATCGGACTGCTTACGTTTCTGGGAAACTTTGACACTAAAGGGAAGTGCTCCAGTTATTTGTGTTGGTTAGAAGCAAATATATATTTATTTGGGAATACTCTGTTCTGGGATCTAGTGGTGTGCCCCTTCTCAGGCTGTTTACATAAGCGCGCGACGTGTAAGCGGACTTTTCGAAGCGTCACCAAGCATACGATTTGCGCGATCGTTTCACTTACACGTTTGTCCGAATCGGGATTGAGGAGTTCTTCCCTAACGATTCCAGAGAAGGGAACATGTGGATAGTGGATCCATTTTCCGTGGACCCTTCTAAACGTGATGTTGCTCTTCCGTCAGACCTGGAATCCGAGCGTCTAGATGTATTAACTGGCAGCACTTTGAAGATAAAGTGGGGTGCATGGGGCGGGATGAAATGCCACTTTAGTGCACGATGGGCTCCGTTCCAGTCGCTTGCTCCCCCATGGCGTCGAGAAGGTCTCTTATTACATTTGCTGCACCTAATAAGTTGGTCCCATTAACAGGCATAACTTCTAAAGGAGTGCCGCGTCTACAGTAAGCTACCTCAAGATGCACGGCTCGAGCATCTAGACACGTGAATAGGCAAACATAGCGTTTTGCTCGTTTCCGTCCCCGTCTTTAAATGGTAGTGAATTGTCCTGCGAAATCTATTGCTGTTCTCGCAAATATCCATTGTGGGACCTGAAGCCGTATTTAAGGTAGTAAAGCCATAAACGCAAGCGCTCCCTTTCGTATGACTCCCCGAACATGAATGATGCAAACGCACTCGGAAATAGCTGCCGATTTTAATTTTTTCCCCGCTACGTGATCATTTCTAGAGTTATCCGACAATGAGCTTTGTCACCCACGCACTCCTCGGAAGAATTATGGTATACTTCGCATCGAAAGGCAGATATTCAGCATACGACAAACCAATGTTTTCTCGAATGAGCCCGTCTTCTTCCACAAACGGATTTAGACAAATAAGTTTGCTTTGCTGATGAACTTGTTTCTCGCAAAGGAGTGTCTTACTTTCGGCAGCAAAATCTACCTTTTGCGCTTCCGATTCGGTCATCTGTCTTTGTTCTCCGGATTTTCTTGGAAAATTTAGGTGCCATGATCAGATTTGACTTCGGCCATTCTTCCCGAGGCTGTTTTAGAAATATGGGCCCGTCCCACAATAAGCTGCTTTCCCGAACTTACTGTGATTCACCGTGTTGCTTGGTCGGCCAGATTCTTTTCCGAGTTTACATTCCAGTTCTGATTCCAGTTCTCCAGGCATGCTTGCTTCTGGATCTTGGCGATTCGATTTCCGACGAAGGCTTTTAGAGTTCTGTTGCTGATTTTTAAGCACCACACCACTGCTATGCTGTGCGTCCAGAGGATTCATGGCCTTTCGTTTTAAGTGCCAGCTCGCTTGCTAGATGCTGGCTGCGTGTAGCTCGAGTAGCTCAGGCCGAGGGATGGTTGCTGCATGCAATGGGGAAACTCTTGTCTTTGATGAAATCATCCGCACCGATTCCGAGACAGCACCATTTCTGGACTTAAAGCGAGCATAGCTAACAGTGGCATGTGCTTTATTAGAATCATCGCTGAAGAAGTGCAAGCTAACCTCACATGCTTCACTCTGGACGTGGATGCATCTTGGAATTCTTATACTGGACGTCTCCTGAATCTACTTGTGCCACTGCGATAGCTTCCTAGTTAGACTTTCTCACAGTGGCTCGGCCCAGTCTTGTTTAGTGAGCACCATATCTGAAAGATACGTTATTGCACGGATCAGGTAAGGTGCCAAGAACCCCAAGGGATCAAACAAGCCTGCAATTGTACTCAAGAAGGTATGCTCCGTAATAGCAGCATTCTGATTAGGGCCTTGACTTTTAAAAGAGCATGAATCTTCCTTGACTAGCCAAAGCACTCCAAGGGTTTTCACTGAGGGTAAGCTTACTACATCAAGATCCACCTCAGATGCATAGTGGCTGAGTGCAACTGGCAAGTTGGATAGCCATTTCCTTGAGACCAGGCATGGAGCGCACTTTTGAAGTCATGTCTCCTTTGTCATTACGATTTCTCACCACCACTAGTCCAAGCAAAACTTTTGTTTGCAGGGTACGATTTACAGATGACTTTAATGTACCATGGTCAATAACCGATCTTGAAGAGCATCTGGTACCACGAAAAAATGATCTCCTCGCATTAAGCCTCCCTCAACCATCACTCAACCAAACATAGCTCGTTCCGCATCTGGACATGTGTTCATAACTCGCCCGGTGTGTTTCTGGACCATCCCTTGCACAGTTATTCCGCAATCCGTGGCACGTTCTCGTCTTTTAGTGCGGCCTCTGAATTTTTTTCCTCGGCAAGACAGGAGCTCGCACGGCTGCGATCATGTGACTGGATTCTGGATCCACACAATATCTGCGCTGGGGAGGTGAGACAGCGTCGACTGCCACTTTCGGCTTTCTGGGGTGGTACACTACATTGTAATTGTATTCTGCAAGTTGGAGGTACCAGTTCACGAGTCTTGGCTTCTGCTCCGTTGATCCCATGGAATTTTTGAAGAGCGAGACCAGTGCCTTCATGTCTGTGCTGAGGGTGAGCTTATACTCCACAGGTACCTCTCCATCTTGAGTGCCCAGTCGACTGCAAGTCCCTCTTTCTCAATGGATCTGTAGTTCCCCTAACTGTTCGAGGGTGCGCAAGATGTGTCCAATCGTAATTTCAGTTCCATTCGCATGAATGTGTGACATCATAGCTCCGATTCCTACTTGCGACGCATCCTTTTCGACGATCAAAGGTTTACCCTTCTGGTACAGATCCCAGAGTCGGAGATGAGACGAGGTGCTACAGAGTTGGAAATAGGTCATCTCAGCACTCCAGTCACGACGTTGCTTCACAGACTCTGCATCCCGCAGAGTTTCAGAAAGCGTTCTACAATGGGTCCACCAGAGAGTGGCTAAGTCTGAAATAAGTCTAATGTTATGGATTCCCATCCCCAGAATCTTTGACAACTCTTTCTTTGTTTACGGTTTCGTCATATTCCATATAGCCGCTGTGTAACTTAGCCTAGGCCTTACGCTATCTGCTATATGTCGCTCCGAGCGCTATTTTTCGTGGTTCTAGTGTAGCTCGCTTTGCATCGAACCTTTTCAGGCATGATCGGATTTGTAAGTCCAGAGTTTCCTGGTCTCGAGCGTGAATCAAGACATCGTCGGTTAGTGGTAGAATGTCTTCGATCCTGGTCCTTATCGAGCATATTGCCTTCTAAAACACACTAAGGCACATTTGCACATCAATGGCAGTCGGCAATACTAGTACAGTCTAGCGGTTTAAGGAACGTGTCAAAAGTTTCTGATTCCTTCTATCTAAAAATAAGTCTTTTGAAAATCTAAAAGGAGCTTGGATCCGCCTATTTCGTGAGCACTTCCTCGGTGGTCGCTGTAGGAAAGCTCTCTGACGGTACCAATTCGTTGAGGTTTTGGAGATCGCAGCACAGTCGGACGTCGCTGTTCGGCTTCGAAGCGACTACCTTCGGGTGAGTCCACTCAAAGTGGTCCACGCGATCTACGGAACCACCACACTCTACTGCACCTAAGCCTGCTTTGTGCAAGGCTATAGGTGGCCATCGCCATCCACATGCTTCTGGTTTTGCACCCTGCTGTACTCGGATCTTGCCTTAGTCATTTTATGAAACAAAGATGGAGAGAGGTCTCGAACATCCTTTTCGTTTAGATGGCGGATATGTACTCCCTCATAATTCTGTACGTGAATCATGGACCAGTAAAGTAGTCCATTCTAAGTATTGGGTCGTCGTCCAATCGACAATCAGGAAACGTAAGCGGCTGGTGCATTTCTTTATCCTTAGGGCTGTTTTAAATGCCACGAGCACCATAACTTCCGTTTCGCCGGTTGCCCTAGTTGAAGCCGATGGCAGCAAAAACAACAACCACAACAATAATTAAAACAATCTCCTTTCCTCCATAAATGAAAATTAACAATGTTGTACAACATCGCTAAATTTAAAATATATTACAAACTTTATCAAAAGTAGCCCTTTTTTTCCAAATTTCAAAATTTTTCTTTGTCTAATTTGCAAACAAGTAATCTGGCTAATGATCATTTTCATTACGATTACAGAATGTCAGAATATACAGAATGCTGAATGTCGACCACAGGGTTTGTACACGTAGGTTCCTGTGATGCGCGATTATTGTTCTTGCATTTATATTGTTGCGTGTTTAGTGTAGTGTTGGCTATTGTTGCTATTTTTCTTTATGCGTTATGGGGTATGTTTTTTTTGTTTCTTTTGATTAGCTTATGATTGTTTGCATTGAGTTGATTACACTGTGACATCACCTGTTATAGCATACCTTGATGTGAAGTCGCAATGTTTTAGGTCTTGCCTACACCTTGAAACCTTGCGCGTTACTTTTTCTTAACTTTATGTTAGGTAGACCCTTATAGTCTAGCACATTTAGCTGACTTTTAAGGTTGTCCAGGCTTGAATCACGATGACTAGAGAGACTTGCATTTCCAGGATACCGCGTTAGGAATCAGCTGATTATGTGACACTCGTCTGTGCCCCGCGGTGGTATCCATGCACCCAATTCTATTAGAAGCGAATCGTTAAGGTGGCATCCTCATACATATTAGCTTCGGCTACGAGGGCGCTTCCTTCTCATATGAATGCTCAAGCACTATGCTGAATCAAATACCACTACCTTGTTTCTTCGCTATAATGAGCCATAAGATATTGTATACGCTCCTTTGCTGTGAGTTAGCAACGTGGTGTGACGTTTCTTTAACGGGCATTTAAAGAGAAATTATATTCTTGTTCTTGTTCTTGCTTTGTTATCAACTGAAGACTTTTAACATACCAGACAGCCAACCCTGGGGACGATCTTCCTCTGACACCCAATCATTTTCTCTATGGACAAGCTCGTGGCCCATTAGCACCTTTATCAGTCAATGCTACTAGCTTCAGTCATAAAGTCAGATGGCGACGACTTCAGGAATTGATGCGACATTCCTGGAGTCGTTGGTTAAAGGAGTGGATACCTACATTAGGAAAACGCTCAAAATAGCAGAAAGAAACAGAGGATCTCAAGGTCGGAGATGTGGTTATGGTCGTTTCATGTGTTATACCTCGCAGCAAGCGGCCGATTGGACATTTAATAGCGACGTAGCCTGGCAGGGATGGCCATATCAGGACAGTGAAGGCGCGCATCGGCGAAAAAGAACTCGTACGGCCAATTACAAAATTCGTTTTCCTAGCATGAAAGAAGCAGAAGAATTCCAAAACATTCTTAACCATCAAGATCCGGCAATAAAATACACTATGAAAACAGAAAGTGTCGAGAAAACGCTAGATTTCCTTGATGTAACTATAATTAACCCCATGACTGGAAAATACGAATTC
>QQSS02232357.1:0-10180 GCA_003687565.2 Craspedacusta sowerbii | reverse complement strand
CTTAGATAAGTTCTGTGTGTAGTGCGGAATTTAATCCTCTACTAGCGTAATGCAATATAGTACAAACCAAATACAAGGTCACGAAGACAGTTCGGAATTTAATCCTTGTGTAGAAACACACGTCGCACTGCAGAATAACAGTCCTGGAACACAGTTCCGAATTTAATCCTTTGCGTAGAAAACATCAAACGACTATAATATTCTCAGCACACGAATGCAAATGGTTTCCCTCGTCGCGAAATTGTAGTATCTTTGATGTATTTGTTCAAACGGTAACAACATAATAAGATAAGAAGAATACTTATGCATTTTAACGTCACGCTTCTTCCGCCGCTTACAGAAAACTCTTCCCTTTCTAATTAACGCACGCGCACTAGTCAACTACCGTGGTATATTTTACAGACCGCAGCAGTGCTATAGTTGGATATTACAATAGGTTAGCAATGTCGTACTCGCAGCCCGGCTGGGAATCCTTGTAAAGTAGACCCGAGCAGGTTTCAGTCCCATCTCTACTAATGTGCTTACTACGTTAGTAGCTTTCTCCCCTTCTGCCATTTGATGCTGTAGGCAGATGCCATTAAAACAACAGTTCTCAAAATTCAGATGATACATTAGGTGACCCTGAAAAATTCCTCAGTCTTTTCAAACCACAAACTTATCATCATATCTATAAGCGCTCACAAAATGATCAAGCAGTAATTCTTTGTAGCAACTCCCTTGGTTCTGTACAGTTGTTGTGAGCCTTCGTCTCCTTGTCACAGAGGCTGCAGCAGACGGCTGTGCCACAACGCGTTGTCGCTGATATAGTTGTGCTCCTGAGTGCATGTTGCTTTGCCATGTGCTGTACGGGGCTAGGCCTGGTCATCGTTGTATTAAGCATCAATTCTGGATTGTGGAGTTTGTCCGGCCTCTTGGGAGTCTCTTAGAGACTAATGCAGTTAACTCGGCATTGTTATTCTACTCGCATGTCTTGATTTCTGTGAGTGTTATTTTGTTAAACTTACGTGTTCTTGCACATCTGAACTGACCCAGACCCTTCGACGTCACCATGAAATCACCTCCGCACAAGGACCGAATCCTTGTTTGTTTAAGGAGCCCAAACTACATAAGGGAGCTAGGATTAGGTTTTATGTTGCCCTTAAACTGCATATAATTTTGCTTCAGTGGTAGCTGAGTGAAGCATTCTGCGTGAGTACCTCGAATGCCGAAGAAACGAATGTCAGACTAAATCCATTCAGAGCCAAATTTTGCTCACGTCACCGCACAAGGCCAGATTGATTTTAAGCCCTTGGACTGACATTTCAAAACCTTCAACGCAACTCGGAGGGGATCCCGCCATCCAAGTCCACCATGTTTTCTGCACTCGCACCGTGAGGGGCAGCTGCGCATGCGTTTCAAATTCAGCAAATAAAATATGCCAACTTCAGATTCTAACTTCAACGAAATGAATAACTGCACAGCCACGCCTACAACTTTAGTAACTCCACACAAAATTATGATAATTTAACCTCCTTGCTGCCTGCAGGAGGAACCATCTCAAGAGTAGGGGTTATCCAGCAGACCCAGGGAGGAACGCAAGCTCGGAGATACTTTATGCTGCTTGCTCTCATCTGAAGCTGAGGTTTAGTAAGGGCCTCGCCATATGGGAAATTTTGTCAAACAAGACAAAGCTGCCAAAACGAGAATAAACCTACTTAGCCCAAAAAGGCTAAATTTAGCTCAGGCATCGTAAATTCAACGAGGAAATTTATTAGCTCTTACAATTAATTGTACACGAGAATCCCTATGCAGTTGCACTTTCTTGTAAATTTTTCTTTTGCACTTATCTAAAGCTATCGAGAGTCAGAAAGCTTTTTTGTGCGTTCTCTTAAGCTTATTTTCCTCGTATAGTTCGACATCATTTGATTCCTACAGCTGCCTATAGCATTTACAGCTCTCGATCTAGAGTTATGTAGTTCTCTTGTATCACCAGCTTGGCGTAAAAAGCTGGCTTGCAAAATAACCCTAGACCTAAAAGTTTGTTTATTGACCTTGAACAAAGAATTTTGCAGGAATGGATGACTGCATTGAGGATAAGGTTTCAACATGAACTGTTAGTGAAGCATCTAAGCATGAAGATTGCTGCATTTGCAAGACTGACATATAAATGCTCATTTGAAGAACGTACAGCAAATGTATCACAATTTCGGTTAAACAGGGTATGGACTTAAAATTTAAGTGACTGGCTATACAAACGGCAAAAACCTTTTTCCTTTCAATAGTAAAAATCCAGCGTTACAAAAAACTGGGGCAGGGAGGAGGAGATCGATCAAAACAGAAGCAAATTTCCAAAAATGCATTTTTTCTAGAATAGTTTATCACAATGGCAGCTCTAATAGATCCTCATTGTTTTTGACAATATCAATTCTTCAGTGATTATAAGTTTAGGAGCAGTACCTAGAATATTTAAATTCGATTTTATTACGCCATGAATAATTTACGCAAAGTTCTGATTAGAAATTCATCTATGCTTCCATAATTATGAATTACTAAATCTTAGAAGCTGTGTTCGCTACGCGTAGGATCTTGGTGGCTGCGTGTAGATTTTATCTTCATTCTTAGATTTGCAAAAAACCTGCGACACTGTCAACCTGCAAATCTTTGAGGAAAGCTTGCTATGCATTTAATTATGGATTTGTGGTTGCTGTCATAAATGGTTTGAATGCTTTTGTAATTGGCAAGAATATTATGTCACCATTGAGAATTCTGATAACAAACTAAATAAATCGATGAGCACGTCATGCCCAAGAATCCGGGTGTGGTCCTCTTTCTCTTGTGCATGAATGAAAGCTACATTACCAACTTACAATAAGTAACACCTGGTAGAAATAAACTGTCTACTAACGAAATGAACCTCGCGGTGAAAATTGAAATAACGCCATTAAGAAGATATCATTGCAACACTTTTTCCTTAATACTCATAAGCTTCCAGATATGCTCCGTTATAACTACTTCGAAATATGACGATAACGTTCAAGAATCAATATAGCTATGCGGGTTGAGACGAGGCTGCAGGGCAAGTGCATGAAGGGGCAGCAGCTGAGACCAAATAAGGCAATACTATACACAAACACCAACTTTGCACCAATATCGGCGAAAACTTCGTGCAGTTTACCTCTAACGGCATAGCGCAACATTTTGCTGAGGATATCAAGGCCTTTTACAAAGCCTTTCCCTTGCTTGAACCAATGTCTCAAGCAAAACACGCGATCAAATCTAGAAGATTTCATTAAACTAACTAAAATAATGCCACTTCTTGCAAGGTACCATCATCAACGGCCCGAGAAAATTGATGAATTCCTTCCAAAGCACCCTTGCAACTTAACTGCAAGCTGAAAAATCGTTCACGCACGTTTTCTCTGCCTCACTAACAAGAAAACAAGAAACGCGCAAGTAGGGGCAAGGGACAAAAATGCAAGGGCGGCTAATTGCATGTTGTTTGCAATGGTGTTGTAAGGTAATCTTGCTTAAATTTGTCATGTATTCTAATCTAATGTAATGCAATTTAAGATAATGTAATGTAGTGTTATCCAAGGCAATGTCATGTTGTGTAATTTAATGAGATGTAATGTTATGTAATGTAATGTAATGTAACGTAATATAATGTCATGTATTGTAATGTAATGCAATGCATTGCAATGTAATGTAATCTAGTGTAATCTAATGTAATGTAGTGCAATTTAGATATTAGTAGCGTTTTTAAACTTATGTAACATCGTTTCTCTGTACTTGATCTTATATGAATGTTTTTTATTCTTGCGCAGACAACGTAAGCGCTTTGCCAGTATACTTTCATTTTGGAGTATATTAAATTGATAACTTTGCCTTCTAGGTTCAGATCGTCTTTGAGAAAGCGATTTCGTAAGATAGTAGTGCTGATAACGTTGATGCAAATGATACAAAGTGCGACGGTTATGGTATAACTAGTTTCGAGAGTTGTTTATAAATCACTGCTGTATTTACTTATTTTATATATTTTTATTTCTCTTGCAGAGTTCTTTCGGCAATGTTTCATTTCAAAATTGAAACATTCAAACTTTTATCAAGGTATAGCCACTGATCTGATTTTCTATGACTATGGATGATGGCCTCTTCGCCAGGAAGCCCATATCTTACAAGAAGTTGTGGCAATCATAGCTTTGCAATAAGATTTTCTTCATTTTTCACGTTTGAATATTGGCTGGCGGGTAATTAATAGTTCTAACCTCACGTTTTACTATGCTTCACAAACGCGCGGTAAAGTCATCTGTGAAATCCTCATTTTTTTAATCAACAACCTCCTCCGTATTGGGATCTTATCACCTGAATAAGAAATGCTGCATGGGATCTTTGCCCCCATGGTGCGAAGGATGTCTCTGCGTTTTACATCCACAATGGATTTCATTCTCAGAGCCACACTTGGGCACATAATGTCAGCATAGTTAGTATAAAATTTTTCTGTCTTAGCTTTTCATTTATTTTCTTTCAAGTGTGAACTGGTTGTAACTTTATAAAGCATTCGCTGACAATATAAAGCCTTGGTTTTGTTGTTGTTGCTCCAACTGCTGCTGTTGCTGCTGCTTCTGCTGTTGCTGCTGCTGTTGTTGTTGTTGTTGTTATTGCTGTTGTTGTTGTTTTTGTTGATGATGATGATGATGTTGTTGTTGAAGTATTAGTTGTTGTTGCCGCTGTTTTCGTCACTGCAGTGATTAATTAACATCAAATTTAAAGAAGAACCAAGTAGCGGTTCAGTCTTTCCAGAAGGAAATGAACTTGCACGCGCAGTTTCGTAACTTGAGTTGAGGATCACGTTAAGGAGCAAATCTATCGGCTTTATCCGTAAATTTGATTCGCATGGTGGGATGTTGCTCCAGATTTAAGACCAATTGGTTACCTACCAAGCATTATTCGTCTTTTCTAAGCAGTCTAGCTCTGAGCGGTGTAAGCAAAGTTTCACAGCAGTTTATTGGCTCAGCTCTTGGATAGCCTCAAGAAAGGTAGGAATACGAGCTACTTTCACGGCATCGCGGTGGGAAGATCAGGTGGCAATATCGTTAGTGACCGTGGCGACTTCCGCCCGGGAAAAAACTTGCTACAGGTTGACAACAACAATAGCAAAAAGAAGAGCAATTTTATTTCTCTTAAAAAGCATGCGGAAATACTAATCGTACATGATGACCATATAAGATCGCTAATCGGAAAGAAGGGTTCTTCTTAGCAAAGCTAGTTAGTAGAAGGTTCCCCGAACACTTAATTGCTAACTAAAAACAGAAAATCTTACAAAAGTTGGTAGGTAGCGTTTTCAGCAAGCATGGGTGGAGTTGAGGAGGAGGAGAAGCAGGTGGTCTTAAGTGCACGGGGCTGTCTCTTTTATTGTGAATCGCTTATATTAAGGTCTATTTCGTCGATAAACCTGTTCAGGATATTAGGACCAATAAACTTTAAGGATCTATCGCCGTATGTAACGGTGTTTTTCTTTGGAACGTGAAGCTTTTCTATGCCATCATTTCTTGTAGCTCTTGGGACTTCTCTCGTAGACTTAAGGTACTTAAGGGAAGATGGCAAAGTACAACTATTCCAATCGTACACGAAAATACATTTGTGCAGTTCGATTATCTTTTCAACTGTAAGTATTCGCGCTCGCGCAAATAGGTTGGAGGTCGGGGTCATGAAGCTCCGAGAAGGTTATAATTCGCAGAGGTCGCTTTTGTATACGATATAATCTCTTTAATACTGTTCTATAGACAAAACCCCAAGACTAGACACCCATATTAGAGGTGTCCCTGAAAGATGCTAAAGTATAAGGTTGTAAGAGTTTCTAGCGGCACAAAGTGCCGAATCTTTGATAAGAATGCAGCAGATTCGGTTAATTTCCCGGAGAGTTCGCAATGTGGAGTTTTTAGGTAAAGGATGCGTCGATTAATATCTCCAAGTAGTGAACATTGTTCGATAACAATGTCTTTGTTCTCTCGAAGGAAATCTTGAGGCGAAAGTCGGCTGGTTTACTAAAACAAGGTCTTTTTTATAATTATTAGTGACAGATGATTCGCTTAAAGCCAATCAAAAGTTTTTCTAGATTCTCAGGCACAGGCTTCTGAATAACTTATAGTGAGGAGTGACTTAGCAGGATGGTAGTGTCGTCAGCAAAGTGACGAGCAACAGAATTTGCAAGGCAATATAGGAAATCGTTAATATACAACAACAACAACAACAACAACAAAACAATGCGCCCAGCACACAGTACTCGACTTTATTGCATTCAGCACCAGCCGAGTAAATAGTAACGAATTGCTTGCGGACCTTTAGAGAAGAAGCTAACCAGTCACGTGCGCGACCTGTAATACCGCAGTGTTCCAGTTTCCTTAGGCAAATGAGGTTATTGACGGTATCAAAAACCGTTTGAAAATCAAGGAATATTCCTGCGACAAAATTTATCTCTATCTAGGTTAGACCTGGCTTGCAGGCAAGATCGGAAAGATGCCACGAGCACGAATCGGGCCGTTCTGTTAAGTATCGTTCATTTTACTCCGTTGGATCGTATCGGAAAACTTTTCGTCAAACCCCAATCGTATCTTATCGCTTGTCTCGGACCATGAACGTTTCTTTTCTTATACTAAACGATCCTGCTTTTTTTTGTTGTTGATCAATAGCAAGCGCAGCTTCACGAGTTTCTACGGTATCGCAAGAAATTGAGTCAGCGCTCGCCTTCTTCTATTGAAGATTGCTAAATTACAGGGAAAGGGTACTTTACAAACTAAGTCAATTTTCTGTCGAAGAGGTTGCCTTAGCGATACATATAAGGAGTAAAGCATCTTGTCTTGGTGATTTAAGCGCGCAAGGTACGCCGCACGAGTGAACAGCAAGTATGCTCGTACCTGTTATTATATGCTTAACAAATTAGCGAGTATGAAAACCTTGTAGTTCTTCGTGCTGAAAAATGAAATAATCAAAAGCTTGAATGTTTGCAAGAACTATAATGTAAAGCATGAACGTTAAGAATGCCAACGATAGCATAAGAGTTGGTGACGGCCAAATAGCTTATCAGATTGGGACGCCTTGGTTCATTCATAAAGTAATGCACCTTCAAAAATTACTTTCATGCTTGAGGAGACTACAAAACGTGTTAGTAAACAAATAGCAGTCTTCGGTAATGTACAGGGTTCACTAATAAGTATGTGCCACCCAACCTCGTCAGAAAAGTACGAATAGCGTTAAGTGACAACTCTATGAAAGAATAAATTGAATAGGCACGAAGTATTCTCCGGCAGAAAACTCACTTGATAGGAAACACCACCAATAAAATTTATAGAGAAAAAGAAAACGCGACCGAACCGTGTCTCAACTCAGTAATATGCCAAACATTTCTGATCATTTGTTGCATTAAAAATTGTTGGTTAACAAAGAAACAAAATAATAAGAAATAAAAAAAAAAAATAAGCAAGCATAACTTAAACTAAGCTAGCTAAAAATGATCAAAGCAAAAATAACACGCGAAACAAACAGCATACCATTAATATACCAAAAAGCATGGGATGTTAAATGATCCAGTTAATGCATTCAGATCGCTCGAAAAAAAAATCAGCACCAATTGAGGATGGAGACTCTGGAAATAAGAGGCTCTTGTACTTTGCTGAGTTGCGCAGATCAGACTATTAAGAGGTCGTTCTAGTGCAGACTAGTAACTATCATCACTAGTATGCATTAGAACGACCCTGGTCTACAGCGGAATCTGAAAATTCTAATCCTCCGGGATGGCACAACAGTGAGATTATACCATTTATTTAACCTCATGCAGTGTTGCGAAGATGTCATGGCGAATTTGAAGGTAGTGAAATAGGACGATAGTTAGAGAACAAGCCCGACCCACCAAAGTTATTGACATGCTTGAAAGCAAGTTCGTGAAAACGATGGTTAATAATAAGCGATAGTGGGCGTGAAATCATAGCCCCTGCTATTTTTAATAATCGAGGAGGAATGTTTTTTAGCCCTGATGCCTGTGAAGTTTGGAGGCTATCGATTATCTTATATACAGTCGTGTTTGAAAGAAAATTATCGCTTTTTACATTACCTTTCAACTAGTAGCTAAAGTCATGCTTAGCAGCAGATATTTTGTTATTGAGTCTTTTTTTTTCGCTTTTTCCTACGGACTTGAAACTTCATCACCTTTTGATGTTATTGTATTTTTTGAAAACTGAGATTTTTTTGCGAGGTTTGGATTATGGATTTAACGCTATTCTAAATTTTTAAATATCATTCAAAATCATAAAAAATGTCACAGAAATGCAGTATTTTGCCTATTTGTAAGACTAACACCATTAAATTTCAATACTTTTTATAAACTGAGTGCATGTATTCTTTGAGGTCGAGATTTGTCTCATTCGAGACTCTTCTATAGATGTGATCTTATTTAGACCTTGATTTAAGTTAAGCGCGAGTAATCCAGGGCTTTTTCTGTAGGCATCGTTTTTTTACGGGTTAATCGATGTACTGGAGCAAATACGTCTAGAGCATTGACGCATCAAAACCCAAAAGTTTGTTAGGCATATGCGACAAATCAAGCCTCGCAACTTCCTCAAGGAATTATGGTCTAAAATATTTAAAGAATCGACCAAATTTTATAGTATCATCTCTCCTTTAACGATAGATAGTCAGTAAAGATGTTTAATGTGTTCGAAAGAAATATTGAAAAGAAAAATGTTGAGGTTGGAAAGAAAGACCAGCCCGCATCTTTCATGCTTATGCCTGAAGTTTGTAAGGTCATTTGCTCTGTTGCCCATGAATAAAAAAGTTTCATCAATCAGCTGCAGAAGTCAACCAAGAACTTTCCCGCATTTCGCTATAGCGAGACACCCAGCGACGGTGGATACTTGATGCAGCTATACGTTTAGCGCGGAACGGCATCCTGCCACTCTATTTAGTCCGCGTGTTTCGCCACACCTTACTTTATCTGCCAAAGATCTTACGCCTTTGTTCTTACGAAAGACATCTGCAGCATTAGTTTAGTACTTAGTTTCAGAGACATTTCTTGATTACTAGATGTCTTTTCTTTTAGCCTAGATTCTGTTGAGGCACAATGCGGTGGGCTATATGTGTTCATTATGCAGCTCTCAAATGGTGGCGCCCACAAATTCAAGGATTAATGCTTCCTTATGAAACGCGAGTACGATCAACTTCTTCCGCTGCTAATTTCTCTTTAAGAAAAATGTTCTTTAGAGCAAGAGCGTATCAGAGAACCTCTTTAAGCACGAGATTGCAAGCGATCAAACCACCAAGCCTCAAGGGATTCTGCGTCGCTAAAAAAAATATCCACTTAAAGTTTATCACACTTAACTATCAGTACTTTTTATCAGAAACCCTTCGTGTTTGACAGGCTGTAGTGCTTAAATTTTTCTTAATGGATATAAAAAGGTGATTTGAGAAGAATTATACATCTTGTTCAAGCCTTGTATAAAATTTTGACATATCAGTATGGACAGTGAGACATTTCACGCGGATCTATTACAAAAACACGACTACAAATTAACATCTCATAAATTAATATACTTTTACGCAAACTCTCCTCGCCTCCCTCAAGAAAAGAAAAGGAAACAACCAAAAATTTTCTTATATCCTAGGAAACACGTGACCAAGAAACCATCTACGAGAGCGACCGTCCTGTCGTTACGTACCTGATCAATCTCGACTCACAATTTCTTATTAGACGCCTTCAAAAATTGCTTGATAAACAGACCTCAAACACTATTCATGTATTTTAGTGGCAATACGAGTAATACGAGTAACATATGAAAGCTATCTTACGTTCAAGTGTCAAGAAAAAAAATGAAAAAAAGGAAAGGAAATTTTAAAAATGAGTTAGCTTCTTTTCTGAATCTGAAATTCCTCTTCGACATCATCAGCTTCTTCGAAATACGTCTTTGCCATTTCATCACCATCGGCTTTGTGAGTTCTGCTTTCTGTTATCACTGTTTCTTACCCATTACTTTTCACGGCTTGCATGCTACATCGGGCCCAGGCAATCAAAGTAGAGGTCTAAGCATTTGGTCGCATCATCATCGGTCGAGTGAGGTCGCTGCATCATGCTGCGGTAGCAGAACTTCAAAGGAATAGCGTTGAAATTCAATTATTATGTTGATTGACACATTATATATTATATATTATATAT
>QQSS02232346.1:0-10180 GCA_003687565.2 Craspedacusta sowerbii | reverse complement strand
ACACACACACACACACACACACACAAATATATATATATATATATATATATATATATATATATATATATATATATATACAAGAAAAAATATACAATGAGAACAGACATCAGATACTTTAATATAGACGGCTCTTTATTTTCATGGCCAATAAAAACTACGGGCATTCAGATCATGCCAGGATAATGATTATAATGTTTATCCACAAATAAATCTTTTTTTCCATTTAGAGCGCAACAGAACTTGCCTCCGTTCCAAAATCCTTCATGCGCGCCAACGCCAGCTCTCGCAAGTTGCCGTGCTCCACGCCGGACGTAACCAGGGGCATCGGGATATCTCGCTGGACACGGTACACCCTGGTCCACGGCGGTACCAAGGCAAGTATCCGCGCCACGAGATCCACCAGCGTAGCTGGCGGGTAGCTCTTGTATCTTCCCGTCTTCCACAGCTCGTACAAGCCAGTGCCGCGGATGACGAGCGTCGGATAGATCTTCAGGCCGTCAGGTCGAAACGCCGGATTTTCGAAGAACTCCACAAACTGCTCGATGTCTCGCTCAAGGCCGACATTCGGTAAGTCAGGCATCATGTGAGCGATGACTTTGTAGCCGGAATCTTTTCCCAGCTGAAACGACTCACACACTGCTTTTACTGTATGACCCCTAACAAGAAAATCAATGTGCCCTCCGCGTGAGGCCCTCCGAAAAGTATCATAGCAGTCCAAAGGACAAAGCTCTCTCTGCAAAATCCATAATTATCAGTTTTTTAAGCTATCGTATCCATATCCGCGTACAACATGTAAATATATACCTAACTAAACAAACAGTGGATTATTACTTACAAACATTCATGGTTTCTGATACTACAGATAAATGCGTGCTAATCGTGATAAAGTATATATGGGCATTTCATACAGTACAAACACTAGAAGCATCTACATACCTGTTCGTGTCTCGAGCTACATCCTCATAAACACTTTGCACTCCTATTTCAAGACGGGTGCAACCGTAAGAGAGCATGGAGCTCAAGTGCTTTTTCAGACAGTAGTCCGGCCTAGTCTCAATCGTTATGCCGATACACTTTGTCTTGCTTTTTTCTGAATATCTAAATAATAATAATAATAATAATAATAATAATAATAATAATAATAATAATAATAATAATAATAATAATAATAACAATTATAATAATAACAATAACAACAATAATAATAATAGATAATAGCAATAATAATAATAATAATAATGATAATAATATCAACAGCAACAACAATAATATTAATAATCAAGCAGCAGGAAGTCATGCAAGTTGATCAACAAAAGACTTTCATTAAGCAAGAAATTCCTAACAAGGAACAAAGCCATAAGACCCATGAAAACAAAGTTGACTGCCAACTGGTCAACAGGACGTTTGTGCTCTTCAACAGGACGATAGGCCCAAAGCGGAAGATAAAATCTCGCATGAATCATCCATCTATCAAATCCTTACCCATCCAGGAATCAAGTAAACGGAGGATAGCTCCACGAACATTTCTAATTACAAGAATTCTAATTTCATGAATGGTTGAATCTTAAATTAGAAGGTGCCACAGTCAAAGACTCATTTAGTAGCTCGCTAAAGAGGATTGCAAGCAAGGTTTACAATCAAGCATCCATGTCGTACAATCTGTTGAGTGAAATCTGCTGAGCAAACATTTAAGGGCCACCAAGAAAGGTCTCGCAGCATGGTTGCTAGAAACAACATTTGTATAACACAACTTTTGCTGCTAAGCAAAAGCTACAGAAGAATGCTCTGTAAGACTCTTTGCCAACAATGAATAAAACTTTTATAATAAATTCGCTGTCAACTGAAATCCGGCATTCTAAGGGACCATGTTTCTAGTTTCGGGTATGCAAAGATGGCGGTAACACTGGAGTCACGTAGCATGGTATCTGTACGTCACGCACCCATCACGGCACCACGGCCAGTTCATGGAAACGTCCTGCTGTTAAAAGCGTAAGAAGTAAGCTAAAGCAGCCACTTTATTTTCTATTCAGATTGTAAAAGCACTGCATTCAAATCACGTCTAACGGTAACACATAAACAGTATTTTCCTACATCCACAGCACTCAGGAACGCATTGCTTTGAGTTTCTATACTGGCTTAAATTCAATACCTTAAAGAAGCAAAGGATTCTTCCTAGACTTAATCTAAACGCACTTGAAGATCGAAATGGCATTTCGAGACCAAGACTAAATCTCTGCTTGTTTCTAGCGTAGATCGCAACACTAATATGACAAAGCGAATGAGAATATGAAAAGCTTGATCAAGAAGCTCAAATAGCGCGATACCAAGAGCTACCTATGCCATCAGATCTCACCACATACACCACATCTCACCACATACACCACATCTCAAATGCTGACTATAACGCCTTACCTGACAGCTTCGTCAACATTGTTGCTAGTATGACCTGACAGGGCATCGTGCAGATTCCGTATGAAATAATCACGATACTCCTCATCGAGAGCCATAAATGTACCACCCATGACAATAAACTCGACCTTGTCGACACTGTGTCCCAGGCTTTTGAGCTGCTCAACGCGATGGCGGGTCTGCAGGAAAGGATTATATCTCGCTCGAATGGCGCGCATCGAAGTTGGTTCATACCCAGTGTAAGACTGCGTAGAGTACTCGAAGTCAGAGTCAGGGCCACCAGGGCAGTACACGCAAATATTTCCTGTCATATTGATGTGAGGACAACGATGAGGTTTACACATGACTGCAACAACAGCTATCTAAAAACGAAGACAGTGCATCACAACATAGCCATCACTTGTCATCAAGCATATTGTATAAAAACGTAACCGTGCAAGAAGCACATCTTGCAAACATATCTACTGTAAATCCTTTGCAAAATCTGAACATTTGAATCAAAATAAAAGAAAATATCTCGAATCCACAAGTGCAAAACAGTACTTCTTAGCTACTAACCCCTGATGCCGTCCTTACGGGCTTAGCCTTCAATTTTGGAATAAGCTGCTTCTTGTAATTAGGGGGCACTGCAGCAATTATATCCACTAGCCGAGGCTGCGACGCCAGACCATACTTTGATGATATTTCACTCTTTAACCTGTTCAAGTTAACATCACGTTTTCTATCATGCGCATCGATCAACTCCTTGATGATATCCGAAACAGTCATTATCATTAACTCTGCTCTAGAAAGGTGCGCAACATCCTTCTTTTTCTTCTTGACCATTCTGATGACCTGAAACAAATAATTGTGTGCCTCTACCAACCGCTTCCACTAAACACAGTACATCACCCACATCCTTCACAAATCAAACAGCAAAGATACCCACTACTAAAACACAACCCTGATTTAATTAGCAGGTATCTAGAGCAAAGCAAAGTGGTTTTTCTGGCATTTTAGCAGGCAGTTGGCGAAGCGGTACCATTTAATGCAGGCAACATGATGTACGATAATATACATGTACATGTAGTATTTTAGATATTAACCTCAACTAGGCAGAAAAAATATCATTCTATTCACTGAAATGATGCTTCACTGATGTTTCACTAAAACATCATCAGGAGCCAGAGAATGAAACTTACCAAGCTGTCTATGAACATAAATATTATCCAAGATAACATATCTATTAATAAATAATCAGGCATATCCTATATGTTTGATGTCTTGACACAGACCTATGATCAGTTCATGGCAAGGCTCGAGACCCAGAACCCCATGCTAATGAGTAGTAATTGAAAGTGATTCCTGATCAAATGCCTAATAGAGCAGGCCATATTCAACCCTCCTCAGCTGCCTTTTGCTCCTCATGAAGTTCCCGCAGCATGAGATGCAGAAAACTTACGGCTGCAATAACCGTAAAAATGAAAACGGAAAGATTGCTATCATAATAATGGACTGAAGCATGCATTCTATCCTCCTCTGACTGACAGCAAAGAAGCTTTTGTAGATTCCTGGTTCTGCAGGCTCCACAACTTACAGATCTGGATACTGGTCTGATAACAAAACTAAGAAATTCTATCTTATCGGCAGTGCTAAGTTGGAACACAATCTTCAACTTCGTCAAGGTAAAAACGTGGTATCAACATTGTCGCTGTGGGTGCCTATACGCAACTAACTTAACAATCAATCAAGTCATCAAGAAAGATTTTATCATCAAATATCGTGAATCGGAGAAAGAAACAGCAATAGCGAAAATCTTAACTGTCTACTCCTCCTTGCACCCTTGCAAAAGCATGAAAAATTTTGCCATGCGAAAACTCATGATGACTTCACCCACAGTAAAACAGGCCACATTCTGGTGAAGCAACAGATGAGATCTTCAATGATAGATACAATATTTCCTTGAGGTATTCAAATCTCTGATCGCCTTATGCCCCATGTCCCTGCCCATGCTAAGGCTTGGTTCTAACCAGGGCACACCACCACCCAAGAGATTGAGTTGATCTTGTATTACAAACTTCTAATTGTCAAAGCTTAAGTAAAGTTGTGCGATTCTCGGAAAAGTAATCTCCCATCTAGCACACTTTTATCAAACAACATTTCAAACAACATAACATGTCTAAAACCGTGAAAGCTGGTTACATAAGCAGAGGAAATGAACGATGCTAGGCTACATAGAAAACTAGTGTTTAAAGAGTTGTGAATTAAATTATGGAAACATGCTTTGGCTGCTTACCTGATTGTTACCAAAGAAGGAGAGCTTACTCTCATAGTTTGGCAACACTCGATATTATATCTGATCTTTGGTGTTATTACTGATTCAGCAATCACACCAAAAGCAGTTGCATGGGCATGCAAATACTTGCTTAACAAAGCAAAAGTGCATTAAGTATGTACTAACTAAAATCCCATTTATATATCTGTCAAAGATCTTGTTTGCCAGCTTCATATAGCAAAATCAACTCTCTATTCATTCTAATGACCTTAGTAATGGATTCCAGCATAGCTTCTCATAAATTTGGGCTCCTCTCTGTCTTTTCAAAGTAAGAGTATCACATGATAATCTTTCCCCGCATTCAAGTTCTAGGTTTCAATATTTCTATAAGTTTTCACACAAATTCTGCACAACTTTTTCTTAATATCAATATAGAAGCTTTTGACAGCAAATAAGAATATTTTTATACAACCCAATTGGGGGTACTTCTGGTAGTTACAGTGAAAATAAAATCCATATTCACTCAGAACTTCTCACAAGAAACAAAAAGTATTTTCCGCAGCTGCATTTCTATTTGCCCCTTCTGGATAGCAAAGCTATGAATGCATATTCTGGCCTTTCTGTGAAATCATTTGCCAACACACTGTACACGCTAACAGATCATCTCCAAACTCTCTTATTATCTCTCTCACAAACACCACTGGGCCAGCCAACAGCAGACCAAACAACTTTTTCCATCCTCTAAACATGACTTTTCTGACTTGTATATAACCCCTGCATATTTTGTGTGGGTGCGTGTGCATGTGTGCGCACATAAAAAAACACACAAACACTCATGTATACATATACCAGTATGTGTTCATATAGGATATTTATATACATGAAGATGTATATGTACTAAGTATTTGTGTTAAATAATTAAGTGTTGTATGCAACAAAAAAAAAAAGACAAACAATAACAGACATTTCAAGCCAACCACAAAAAATGCTGCAGATAGTCCAGCCAATTAACGCAAATACTGCTGCAACAAACAAAATTCTTCAGAAAAAGCCTTATGACGCTATAAAGAAATTAAAATTGCTCTTCGCAATTATTGCAATGAATTAATTTTCTCGAACTATAGCCCGCATACGGCTCCCTCTTGAATCTGAATTAATGAATTCTCGAACTAGAAATCATAGTCAGGATTTCAAAGGATCTGCCCTGAAGCAAAAACACAACCGTTTAGAATCAAAATCTTTGACCGAACGTTGCACATGCATGCATCTTCGCCATATTGCCAAGCGCCCCAAATTAAGCAGCACATAATGCTAAGACATTGACGCACTAATCAACGTCTACGGCTAACCAAGCTGGACACTAATTTATCACGATGACGGACATATTATTAATTTAAGGCCTATAAAATGTAAGATGTAAGATAACAAAACTTAAAGTGAAGTGCTCGTTAAACACTCACGAATGGTCAACAAAAAAATCCATAAATAATTTACTTTCTCCAACTTCTAGTATGACTCCGTGGTGTAGTTGGTTATCACGTGCGCCTAACACGCGCAAGGTCCCCAGTTCGAGCCTGGGCGGAGTCAGTGTTTTAATAAATGTTTCAATTTTTACCTGTAACTTGATTAGCGAATGCAAAACTATAGGAATGATACTGGTTCGTAACAAATTTCCATGACAGACATTCATTTTATCGAAGTCAACCCGATCCACGTTCTTGTATACCGACTTGGATAGCTTTGGGCTTTTTCTATTCGTATAATGACTTACAACATCAGCAATAAAACCAAAAATAATTCAACTTCGCACCTAGCAAAAATAACCATAGCAAATAAAATAATGAAATAAACGAAACCCCCATATGGAGAGCAGAGTAAGCCAACTGGAACTCCACACAGGACACGCATTGATTAAAGCAATAGTAAAAACCTAGTCAGGAATTACGCCGACAGCAGACTAGCACTTAACCATGTTTAGGAAAACTTTTCGCATCTACGATCAATCTGATGGTTGCTAGGAGAACGTTTCTGTTAACATCACCACCGCGTTCACGATTAGCATGCTGCAAGTTTTTTGTATAACACATCGGCACAAACATCAGATACCGATGGAACCAACAGGCTAGAAAAAGTGTCAAGTTGATTCAGCCAAGAACTGTGTCGCATCCTCAATACCATCGCATGAAATTAATATGTTGGAGTCCTTAATATCTGCAAAATTAAGCAGGTATTTATTTGCACGGAGGGCACTTACCCAAGTCTTAGTGGAGTTAAATACCGAAGGCCTGTGGGACGATGAACATTTAACGTAGACTTTGTCAAAGGAACTACTATTCGGGTAAATGCTTTTTCGAAGCTCGTATGGGTTTCAAATTCAAGAAGCGACGTGCCTAAGTTAGTCGAGTCAGAGATTAGAGCTGGGAAGAACGAAGCTTTATACTTTAGGGTACGGCAGTCATAGTTTATGTAATCGAATGGTCTCCTGAGTCAGTATATCATGCATCTAGTTGGAACCGAAGGGAGCAAGTATGCAAGGGTAATTTTAAAAATAATTTTCCAGAATAAGAGTCGTCCCCTGTAGCGTCGTCTTTCTGCTAGCGCTTCATGTCCTAAATCTTCGTAAATTTTTGCTGAACTACTGGATTTCACTCCATTTTAAGCTCATACTCTCTTCGTATTCATCACCACTAAAAGCGTAAATTCATTTCAATTCATTAATCACACTTAGCATGGTCGAAATTTTTTTGTTAGTTTGTTAGTTTGCTTGTTTTTATTTTTGTCTTACAGCAAGTACGCAGTGGCAACATTATTCAAAGCGCTTATTGTATGATTGAAGGAAGGGGTGGGGGGAAGGACTGCTTTTTGCCTCTACAGCAACGTCCACAGCAACAAGACGACATTTTCTTCCCAGGGTGTCACATCTGGTCCCTTAACTCTCTGAACTCAAAGACAACAAAGACTAGCGCCTCTGTATATTACATATTTTATAACAACTTTTAAAGCTCCAGTCTGCTATCACTTAATCACTCGCCAGTCCCTTCTAAACTCTTCTAGCTTATTCTTAAATCTCCATCGTCCATTTCAAACTCAAGAAATTTCGCTCATAATTTCTTAGACTCCATATTTTGAGGTAATTTTTTTTTTAAATTCATGTTGTCATATTTTCATTAGGATTCAAGGCTTCGCTCGAAGCTGGTGGTTGGTCACTAACAGTACACAGTAGACTCGTGAGATATCTAATTTAGCAAGGAAGCACAAGTCTTATGAAAATTATGACATGACTTGTGCCTGACATACTCACGTGCGGTCCAGTCAAATGAAGTTAGCGTTAGGCTTGCATGATGTATTGTGGATTATATTGCTTGCTTTGCGAAAACTAATTGCTTCTGGCATCTTTCAATAAAACGTTCTGAAAATTTTAAACACAGTATTAGCCTTTGTTCCGGAATCTACGGGAAGTTATGACGACGTTCGTAAAATTGCAGATATCTTCAGCTCACTAAGGTTTGTTCGTTTCTCCATACGTCGCCAGGTTAGGAAGTCTTTGAATTTGTAAGAAATTTTTGCTCCTTAAGCGCGACATCTGGACATTAGGAACACACAAGATGCTCACACACTCACGTGCCCATCAAAAGTAAATTCAGACCTAGCAACCTGTGAATTAAATATGAAATATTAGCATAAAATCTTAAATTTTACATTTTTAAATTTTGAATTTAAATTTTGATTTTTTATTCAGTTTTGAAGTATTAATATTAAGTGCACACATTTAACTTTGATGTTACCTCATTTTTGGACTACCTGAGCACAAGACATTCAAACGTTCAACCCACGGTGGAACATGAAATGGTTGCTGCAAAAAACTGCTTTTTTCGGATTTCTTAGTCGACCGATTAAATGGTAAGAACTTCTTTTCATCTATTTTTCGGATTTTAACAACATTTCTTGTCTTATGGTAAATTTTAATAGCCATTTCATTGTACCAATGTCCGACTATGCCACTCGTCGTTAAAGGTTTCCCGTAAGTCTTTAACTAAAACGGTCCTACAGAGACTATATCTTATACAAAAGCAGACGATTAGAATAATCAATTCTTCTGAGTATCATTGTCCGACATCTAACCTATTTGCTAAATTGAGAATAGTCAAGCTAGAGGATATAATAGAACTAAGCAGATGTCGGTTCATGTTCGACTGGAACAATGGCGACTTACCGGTGTCTCTGAAATCTCTCTTCTCTGTTTGATCACATTCTAGAAGCACAAAAATTGGCGGACGCAGAAATCTCCATGTGCCCAGAACAAAAACCCTCATTTACGGCGATAGATCATTAACTATCGCCGGCGCACACCTTCTAAATAAGTTGATTGATGTAGAGCTTAACCTCGGTATTAGTAAGGCAGTATACAAACAGCAATTATTTGCTCTCCCTTACTTTCAAGTATTAGGTTACGACTATATACAGCTGCATGTTAAAACTTATTCCTGCCTGATGAAGAGACAAACTACCAGACCCGCATTTGAAATAGTGACAGAAGCTGTTGAACGATGTTGTGTCTACCGTTTGCAATTGTTATTATAATTGGTATAATTGGTAATTATAATTGCATAATTCTCTCAAGAAGTACTGAGGGGGCTCTTCAACTCTGACTAGCTTTGCTTAGAAGAGCTCTCCTTCCCATTGTGTGACATATTTTGATAACTTTTCTGTACATTTTATATTCATTTTCGGGAAGAGATTGTTGTTGTTGTTGTTGTTGTTGTTGTTGTTGTTGTTGTTGTTGTTGTTGTTGTTGTTGCTGCTGTTGCTGTTGTTGTTGTATTGTACATTCAATTATAAGCTTGGTTTAATCAATACCCTAATTGACCGCATATAAAAAATTAACAGTTTATTACTCGGGTTTCACAACGATGGTAATAAGGTTACTTGTATTCTAATCAGAAACCAGTTTTCTGAACTCTTGAATAATAGATGTGTGAAGTCTTTCCTTCATAGAAGTTTGTCCCGCAAAACGAAGAATGGAAAGGAAGTGATGAGAGTTCTATTAGATGCTTTAAGCGTCCTTACTAGGGGTTCAAGTCTGTCCTTACTAACAAAATAGTTAGTAGTATTTTAAATATGTATAGTAAGGCTGTTCACATAAGAATTATTTTTACCTTATTTAAGATTTCGTCTTACTTTAGTAGTACTAAGGACCGCCTTCCTGAATGCTTTAGATCAGATGTTATCTATAACTTTACGTGTGCAGGCTGTAATGCCAGTTGGATTAGAGAAACCTCCAGACACTTTTCAACACGGGTCAAAGAGCATTTAGGCAAGGATTAAGTCTCGCATATATGGAAGCGTCTGCAGGAAAGTGATTGCAAGAATATATGCTCGGAAATGTACTTTCCATTTCGATCAAGCACCGACTGACTCCCAGAGGAAGCTTAAGCAGGCCATGCGCATCATCTGGGAACGACCGAACATCAGCACTATATTAATGTATACTATATGTGTATGCTTTTATTGTGATAT
>QQSS02232335.1:0-10181 GCA_003687565.2 Craspedacusta sowerbii | reverse complement strand
TGTATGTATGTATGTATGTATGTATGTATGTATGTATGTATGTATGTATGCATGTATGTATGTATGCATGTATGTATAAAAATAATGTATGTATGTATAAACATGTACGCACACATAAATATACATACCAGGTAAACTTGCTGAACATATCAATGAGAGTCTTTCTGAAATCGTCCAGTTGCTTTGCTAGCCCGTCGTCGGTGGCATTTTCATTCTGTGGCGGATTTGAAGCCAGAAAATCGGACGTTACCTGGCAAACATATGAAGCAGCATTTAGGTACAAATAGGGCTGTTCTCACTCAAACAATAGTCATGGAATATACATAGGTATGCATACACTCACATGCATACACACATGGATATATATATATATATATATATATATATATATATATATATATCCATAACTGAAATGACAGAGCTCTGAATCCCCGACAAGCTTCAGAAAATATCTTTTTTCAAAAGAGGCTATATACAAACACAAAACAGTGAAGATCAATAATAGATGCAAGCAAAAATA
The DNA here is from genome assembly GCA_003687565.2 of Craspedacusta sowerbii. NCBI lineage: Eukaryota > Metazoa > Cnidaria > Hydrozoa > Limnomedusae > Olindiidae > Craspedacusta > Craspedacusta sowerbii. The sequence continues at coordinate 9,661 of QQSS02232335.1, read as the reverse complement.
AAATTCAAAAGTATGAATTACAAAAGCACAAAAAGGTACATAAATCACTTCAGAGGATATGATTGTTCTTAAATGTTCAAAGTTGGGTAGTCACGTCTGATGCAAAGGCTCTCTTTGATTTTTAGGGCTTTGCTGTTACTATCCTTGTTTACTTGTAAAGTCTACCTTGTAAACTTTTAAAATTAGTGTAACCACCACTAAAAAATAAATTTAAAAAACACATATGTGGCATATTGTTTGTCCTGCTGAGCAAGTGATGTCCAAAAGTAGGATTGACTTATCACATTCCTCTTCAGCAGTGAATCTCATATTAGGATGATGTTTATTGAGACACTTACAAAAATTCCTAACTTGATCCTCATTTTAAAAAATTATGAAAATTTAGGACACTCTGGCAAATATTATATATATATTCACCTTCAAACATAAATATACAAAGAGCTTACAGCTTCTAATTTGTGCAAATAGAGATGCCTCAAGTACTGCCAAGGATAGCTAAAAATGATAACATAAACCATATACAAGAGATGACATTCTACATGATACCAGTTCATTATACATGCAACAGATTTTTCTTTCGCATGCTTGTATCCGAACTCCACAACACGAAGCAATAGAGTTTTGAAAATGGTAAAGATTTAAAAAAAGCTTGGAGCTTAAACCAAAAGAACATATTCCCTACATGCTTTATTGTGGTTATTTCAGAAAGGAATAATTATTGTTATAATACAGATAACATCTGTAAGGATGCAATACTTTTAAAACACAAACATGCAGGCATATTTAAAATTGCAGACATGTAACTTGCACATAACAAAGATTATTTGTGTATGTGCCCTTACATATATTGGCCTGTTTTTGCTACGTTCACCACAATATCTTCCAATTTTCCAATCACCTCTTTGTTCCCAGAATCAGCAAAGGCTAAAAATTGACATAAACTACATTTTTAGTTTTGACAAAAGGAGATGCTATAGAATCCAATAAACTAAGGGCATACAGAATACATGAAGCCATCTTTCAGAAATAAAAGCCAAGCTTTTAGCCAAGAGACCTTGACTGAGATGGAACTCCATGCATCACCTACATGCATAAACACAAACAGATACAATCAAGTAGTATAAGCCAACTGTTCTAGGGCACAGAAGTCAATCACAAAATGGATGAACGGAACAGTTGACCGGACTAATAGGGCAAGTGCCACACAAATCAAACATGTTGCATGATAACAAGCATGTTACCTTTAAGAGCATCAAATTGAGCATCTTCAGCTAAAGCCATTTCCGTTAATTCCATTTACAGCACCAATTCATACAGAGACCAAAGTTGGTAACAGCTCAAAATACCAAGACTAGTAAACAAACAAGATCAAATGCAGAAAAGACCCCGGCAGGTGTAGGAAAAGGCTAGACTACTGCTTTGAAATGAAAACTTTGACATCAAAGTATCACATGAGTGAAAGGATAATAAATTAATGTGGCACAGGAAGTGTCCTAGCAGTCAATCACATTGTTTTGTGACATCAACCACGAAAAACCCTTTCCCGCATCAATACACCAATGCATTATTTCATGCAAGACAATTAACAGATAAATTTAAAAAAACACCAAATGCAGATGATAACTACATCTTCATAAAGGTCCTGACTTGCATTTCAGCCTACATTTATTATGTAAACCTTAAATTTTTGTACTTGGGCAAATTCGCTTAAGGCGAGCCTCAACAAAAATGTATTTAACTGCAGGTTGCATTTGAAAGCTACATGTAGAGCGACCGCACAAAAAGAAATGAACTTCGATGTACTTTATGAAGCTGTTGTGCGTTCTACTAATCGCAAAAAAAATCTCTCGAATCGCCAAAGGAATACTCTTCGGGATTCTGTTCTCACATGAAGTTGTGACAACAAGAAAACACAGTATCAGGTACACAGCTACCTTAGGAACAGCGTGCATGCAAGTTATTGCGCCTAGCATTATAGCATAACTATGGTAAGTATAATAACCATAAGGTCCATGTCCTCCATCTCCTGTGTCCGCTACTTGTGCGATACGCTCAGAAAATACATCATCAACAAGGGGGTTTACGCAAGTCTTACATTACAGGCAGGATTCCGTCATCGTTGGCGCTGTGTTGAACACCTCGCAGGTCAGGACGTATATTTATGCTTCGTACACGTTAGAACTTGAATTAATGTGCTCTCGCATGTAAAGGTTTCTTGATTGACGACTTTCTTTATATTTTCAGTTAAGTGCTCAATATTCGCATTCGCAGTTAAGTGTGCATTGTCGAAATGGCTGTAATAGAAGTCAAAAACATTAAATTCCGCAACGAATTTTCAAAATCTGAGATAATTTTATCTGGTATAGCGACTCAAAAAGAGAGGATGTCAGGCAAAGCCTTTAATCCCACAGAACTCCAAGGACTTAAACCAGGAACTAGTCTATGGCCCATAATCAAGTAGCAGCAAAAAGTCAAGTTTTAGTAGTCGATTTTTAGGCTCGTGCAGTTGAGCAGGGCTGCCATAGACGCATAATGGCGCGCTAACAAAACGCCTATCAAAGATCTATTTTTTTTTTTTTTTTTTGCGTTTGCTGTGGCTATGTATTTACTTAGTCTTACAATTGCCTTTCTTGTGGCTCTATTGGTGAGTTACATATTTCATTGCAATTATTTTTATTATTTCGTAATTGGAAGCACATGCCGTACATGCTTCAGCGGAAGTCGCACACGCAATACATGCTGCGTTGTTGTTGTTGGTGAAGAGCCAGGAGTTTCCCCGGATGCGCAGTCCGTCAATCGTCCGTGACAGCAAATGAGGCCAGTCTTCGGATGAAGGTTAACCCTCTCAAGGAGCTAAAGAGCTCGATGCGTGCCCTCAAAGGGAGGCTCGGGCGACTGGTTGATGGAGACATTCTTCTTGAAGACCTTACCAGCGGACGACGAAGTCGCAGTGTGCTGGAAAGGTCTTCTTAGGAGATTCGCCAAACGCCAAACAGGGTAGCCGCAAAATTTGTCACATAGCCTGCCTGCCCACCGACTGCCGCTCGGAGGCTCTCTTAGCTAGCTGGCACATGCTGCGTGTATTTTTAGCGTGTGATAAAATCTTGTATTGCATCTGAGTGCATGGTACTATTGATACAAGCAATCCCTGCTGCCTTGTTTTTTATTATCGCTAGCCTTCTCCAACATTTTTAGTGTGCAGGATGACAAGGCCTGGAAGGCACTTCTAGCCACCTATGGGTTGTAGCACGTTCGAGACGCAGTGCACCACTGGCTGTTGCATGCAAGGTTGTGCACTAGACTCATTCTAGCTTGATTCGGTAGAATTTCATCACGTCTGCAAAGACTCCATCTTCTGTAATTTGGATAAAAACCATTCCGTTTTCTGCAATGTATCTCTGAACAGGTAGGACCAAACTCCGATAGTGGCAATCTTAGCTTGCTGCGATATCTTATCTTTTTCTACTATCTTATGGAACACCGCCGATGCAAGTCCCTTTATTTTTGCACATCTGGGGATGCTGAAACCTTTTTCTCTCTCTTGGGAAAGCGAATATTCGAAGTCTCGTAGCTGACAATCCGTGTTCATAGAGACTCACCACAGACGCGGATCTTTAAAATGATACTTTTGCTTTCTCTGAGATAATATGACGGACATGAATCATTGTGGTTAGCAAGGCCGCTATCATTTGCAAACAAGAAGCTGGTAAAGGGCAAGCTTGCTAAAGCACGATGCATGCTTTCAAAGTTTACTCTCATAGATGCGTCTAACACATTGCTCATTAGCAGCAATGCTACAATGGAACCAAACCACACACCGGTCTGATTTCGATTGAGTTTGACATCGCTGACCCAATTCGTAAGTAATTCCTGCCATCTGAAGCATGTTTTATCATCTTTCTCCTAGTCTTTTATCATCGCCTTTACTAGCTTTGAGAAAAAGCCCTGCAAGTAGACCAAAAATAGACCAATGCAGAGCACATATACATCAATACAGAAAAATTTCTCTGCTTGCACTGTCAACGCTCCTCCAATACCTGGCAAAAACTGCATATGCGAATGCATAAGCTCCAGTTGGATCTAGCCCAACTGTTGCTCCATGGCTATTGTTTCTCTTGGATGATTTTGTCAAAGAGCTTTGGAGAATCATTGACCACAAAAGTGAGCGGCATGATGCCTGGGTAGTTCTTGTACAGGGTCTCCTATCTTTAGGTTGAATACCACAACAGCAACTTTTTACAACTTCAGAATCGCGTCTGTATGCCAGTTAGCGTCGTTTTGGTGTATTATCAACTGCTCTTCGCCACCATCCTGAATCCCTTCGGCGGTAAAGATATCCTCTCTCGTATTTGTCAGCAACGCAGTGGTTCTTCTAGAAGTATTTGAGCCTCCATAGCACTTAGAATGAGGAAAGAAATACCGCTGGCACTCAAAGTTGTATCTACCTGTTCATTTTAAAACTCTGGCAGGTAACTCGGCGAGAAGACGAGTTGCGAAGATAGATTTGGTAATGAAGCATGAACCCTATCTAGAGTGACCTTTATCTAAGAATATTATTGCTATCAAATGTATAATTAATGTCCTTAGAAACTTTTCTCCAAATTTATTGAACAATTCGTGAAAAATGTGAGAAAAGAAATTGGAATATTACAAAGTTATACTATACAGCCGCCACCGGCGACGTGGGAAGTCCATGCTACCATTGTTGATTGGCCTTTGCTAAAAATTTCATGAAAGCCAGTCTCGCTGCAGGGTTCATATAAATGGTTGCTGCCATAACATGGAATGTCGTTGCTGTCATTTACGGTATGCCTTCGTTGTTTTTTTTTTTTTTTTTGTGCAACTTTTAATAGCATAAGAGATATTGCAGCGCTCAGTTGGTTTGTTGGCACTATCACTCGGAGCAGCAGTGGTGTCAACGCAGAAAACCGCTAAGGGTAGCAGTCACTCGAACTTGGAAAGGCATCGCCGTCGTTCCAGCGATCCATTGGGTTGTTGTTGCCGCAACGTGACGGCCACTGATCTCCCTTGAGCAGTCCCCAAGAGGATTGCTTGAGCAACTTGAAACACCACCGATATCAAAACAGCAACCCATGAGCTGCATGTTGATGAAACTTGTACCATCTGTTATGTTTTTGCAGCTATCTCTGCGTTGGCTTGTGCTGGACATTGGAATACTACCACTAGCATCACAGCGATTGCTTGGTCGGTTGTCACTAGTGTTTTTGCGGGCTTCCTATGGTTGGTTTTTGCCTTATATATATATATAATTCTTGACTCACCCTTCCTCCAAGGTATGCATATCTTCTGTCTTCTGCAGCTGGTCTCCTTGCAGCATCTCACAGGCGACATCACCGATTCGCACCCAATGGACAAGCGAACCTTACGGCGCTTGCAAAGAATTTCTAAGACCTGCTCGTGCATCTCTCTGGTATCCACGGTTTTCTTCTGAGCTTAAAGACTGTCAGGGAGTCTCAGTTCTCTGCATCTGAAGGTAATAATCTCCATGTATTCGATCCCATGAATTTTAGTGTTCCAGTACCGTCGCATACAGTCCTTGCAGATAAACCGTAGAAGCTAGTGTTCTATCTAATAGCGTGTGGTATGTTTCGAGAGGAGTGGAAGGCGTACATGAATGGTGAAGAGAGATTCTTAGCCTTGAACATTTCCACTACTATGTCTCCTAGGTGCCGCTGATGCACTGTAACAGAGTCAGCTTGGACCAGAAGTTCTGCGCATTGGCTTATCTCTATGTAGGATTCTCAGACCGCGGTAATGAATTTTATTTATACGTGAGTTGATTTCTATGGACCACACCCAATGGACAAGCGAACCTTACGGCGCTTGCAAAGAATTTCTAAGACCTGCTCGTGCATCTCTCTGGTATCCACGGTTTTCTTCTGAGCTTAAAGACTGTCAGGGAGTCTCAGTTCTCTGCATCTGAAGGTAATAATCTCCATGTATTCGATCCCATGAATTTTAGTGTTCCAGTACCGTCGCATACAGTCCTTGCAGATAAACCGTAGAAGCTAGTGTTCTATCTAATAGCGTGTGGTATGTTTCGAGAGGAGTGGAAGGCGTACATGAATGGTGAAGAGAGATTCTTAGCCTTGAACATTTCCACTACTATGTCTCCTAGGTGCCGCTGATGCACTGTAACAGAGTCAGCTTGGACCAGAAGTTCTGCGCATTGGCTTATCTCTATGTAGGATTCTCAGACCGCGGTAATGAATTTTATTTATACGTGAGTTGATTTCTCTATTACGATGGAATGTCCAAAGAAGAGCACAACAATTAAAAATTGAGTCTAAGCATCCCCGCATAAGGAGTCTAGGTTCTTTGTGGCTATGATATTGGAGATGACAAATAGCTCGTATGCGTGATTTAAATCTCAATTTATTATCAAAGACAAGTCCTAGTAGATTTTGCTTTTGAGTCTCCCAAATTAATTGGCCACGCAGTTCAATGAAGCCAAGCTCATTTTTTGTTTAGGAGACTATCAGACGACACTTTTTATGTTTTCTTAAAATTTAACGTAAATCATTCAAACACATGAGCAGATTGTTGCTCAAGTGTTTGCAGAGCACATTTCAGGTTAGGACCACCAGCATGTAGTGCAGTGTCATCAGCATAACTGCAGGTATCACAGGCAGTGCCAAAGGAATATAGATAGTTCATATAAATATTAAAGAACAGACGACCGAGGACACAACCTTGCGGAACATCAATAAGAAATGCCGTCCAGGAACTGATGGATGGATTGACCTTGACTCTTTGTAATCTTCCTGATAGATATAATCTAAGAAGGTTAAGGACGAACATACCAAAGCCTTTGGGCAATTATATTGGCTATAAGTAAAGCTTGATTTACAGTGTCAAATGCTATTGATAAGTCCATTAGCACCGCTTCAGCAGATCCTTGCTGATCAAGCTCTGATTTGGATTTGTCAATCAGTGCTATTAGAGCATGTTGTGTATTAGATCCCCATCTAAAGCCACATAGGTAAGGAGAAAGGTATGTGTACATGTAATCAGAGATGTGAGAGTACAGGAGTTTTTCAATTATCTTTGAGACTAATAGGCCTGTACCTTTATCATTGAATTGCTCTGGTAAACCACAGCGAGGATGGTCTATGGTATAGCTTTTATCTACTATCTGAGCATTGAGAGATTTGAAGGGCTTCTATATTTCAAGCGAATTGTTGAAGAATATAGAATGAAGGTTAAAAAGGATTCACTTTTACATTTGGATAGAATAGAGCCATCGAGTTCCCGCATGTTCCCTACATTACGTATGTCTTTGAATATCGTACACCGGATGGGGTACTTGCACAGAACGTTCTTGAGGCAAGAAGGATTGAGAATCCGATTCAGTCATTTATAAAGACCCTGCGTCTTGCAGTGATAAATATCTCACTTTGGCTACGCTAAAGCGGTACAGGTAAACTTCAAGTCGGAAATCCACTCAGGAGCAGGCTGAGGGGTAAGTTTATCGGTCGTATTGTTCCGTATCGTTTTTAGTTGCATTATGTACCGGCTACATTCCTGTTTCGTGTCGTTATTTTTCGCACTGCTTCGTATACTGCCGTTCGTGTTTCCCGGCGTTATTGTTTCGTTTACTGTTTCGTGGTGCTATTAGCGTCGTTTCTGTGTTCGCAATGTCACTGCTTCGTAGTGTAGATGTTACGCACATTACAGTTTCATGCGGTTGTTTATGCCGCGTACTGTTGTTGCTCCAAAGCTATCTGCCAGTCGTACTTATTTACATGATCTGAGGGATAAGTACAAAATTATTTAGCCAAAATTCCGTGCATTTTACACATGCATTCTCAAGGCGTCTCTGTGCCTGGCGATTTCGCAACAACCCAAAAATTACCATCAGGATCGTTTGGTACGGTTAATTATTACTAGGACCACACAAACTAAAAGCTTTTATGCACGCGCAAATTCGACTCACCTCTTCTGGGCCGCAGTACTGAAGGCCTGGTACCTAGAAATAGTTTTTCGCCCCTGCCTTTAAACCGTTCAGCCTTCCTTATTAGCTGCAAACGGAGCACTTCAACGTGATTTAAGAATAAGAAGAATTTAAGAGTCGGATTTAAAGATAAGAAGGATTTAAGAGTCGGATTTAAGAAGGATTTAAAAATAACAAGGACTTAAGAGATGGGTTTATGAATAAGGATTTAGGGATGAGAAGGACGGAAGAACAAGAAGGATTTAAGATACGGATTTATAAATAAGAAGAATTTGTAAGATGGATTAAAATATAAGATGGATTTAAGAATAAGAAGGATTTAAGAATAAGAAGGACTTGAGAGACAGATTTAAGAATAAGAAAGATTTTAAAATAAGAAGGATTTAAGAATAATAGGACTTAAGACTAAGAAGTACTTAAGAGATGGATTCAAGAATAAGGATTTAAGAACATGACGGATTTAAGTGCATCACAAGCATGCATACTGTACACGCGCGAACATCAACATCGAGTACAAGAAACCATTAGTGCTTATCTTAGTGCCCTCAACCCCACCGCCGACCATAGTCGAGGGACATAAACATAGCAACGTCCGAAAGCGGAATTCGATGACAAAAATGTATGCAAAAATAATAATAAGTAAAAATATATTGTAATTATTAACAGTAACAAAAAACAATAACAACAATGATAGCAATAAATAATAACCATAACAATAACAATAATTGTAACAATAATAATAATAATGATCATAATAACAATAATTATAACCAAATTTTTTTTTTTTGAAACTAGAGTTCAGGCAACATACAAAATACACACGTATTTGCGGTCCCGTGCCTTGGTAGCCTCCAGCTATTCGCAAGTAGAGACGCAAAGACGTGCTTATTGCCATATCAATAATTCGGGCTGTGCCCACTCTTTGTTACGATATTTGTGATAATACAAATAATAATAAGAAGAAAAAAGAATAATATTAATAACTTTCAACAGAATGAATACGCTTTTCAGTTTGCAAGGCTTTTCCTCGCTCGTGCAAAGTTGAGCAAGATGGAGTTGTGCCTCCGCAAGTGCTGTCGTGCAGCCTCCTACTACGTGGCCCAGGGTTTGACAGTTTGGACAAAGCGTGCAAATGGGACTTGGAGCAGATCCCCATCGATGTAAATTGCTGCGATTCGGCAAAGAGGTGTTCAAGTATCTGATACCGAAGTCATATATGGAGCGAGGCATACTCTCCAGGGCACGCTGCCAGTTTTTATTGGTGCTGGTTAGAGCAGATTTCCATATTGCCTTGATTAATATCGATTGACTTGAGAGTTTGGTTACGATCCGGTCCTCAGTCTTCGCTCTTACCTCCTTAGTGACTTCTTTTGTTGATTTGTACTGGTCAACTTGGACATTTCTTCCAAAGCTGGTAAGCTGGTGAATAGCAACTAAATCTTTGTTATTAGATTTATTCAGTCTGCTTCTATATGTAACTTGGCATTGTAGAAGTCTAGTTGAAGGCAGGACGATGTTTAATCCATATTTCCTTTGCGTTAGAGTGGCAATGTTAAGCGTTCCGCTCACAGGAATATCAAGCCAGTATCTAAGGCAGCTACTAACCTGGGTATCTAAAGCCTGCTTAACCCAAGTTAGGGTAACATCTGATACAGTTAGGTCCCAGCTAATCTTGGCTAGAGCGTA
>QQSS02232313.1:0-10182 GCA_003687565.2 Craspedacusta sowerbii | reverse complement strand
CATGCATACATACATACATACATACATACATACATACATACATACATACATACATACATACATACATACATACGTTCGTATTGGATTTCACGATTTCTTGTTTGTCCTGTTTAGGTGGAAGCTAAGCGGGCGTACAGCAAGCAGCAGCAGCAAATGTTAGCACAGAAAGGTCTCTGGCCCTTGCCGGGTTCTTCCGATTCTGGGCGTGGTAGGTGCATGTCTATTGTGTTGCTCTGATCTTTTTTTCTCATAGAGGCGAAGGGTTCTGACTTACGTGGCCCTATACCTTCTCCACTTTCTTATGTCTTAATACGCATTTTATATATTTATCGGCGCGTACATAATCCTATTCCAGTTTTTTTTTCCGTCTTCATATCTCACGCTTTTAATAGGCAACTATTCTGGAGTCGCACCAGCCGTACGCGGCGCTTACCTTAATCCGTATGGAATGACTTCTCCCGCTGCTGTCCCAGCTAACGTGTACGGTGCCGCCACTCCAGTTATTTACGTTGACCCTACCACTGGAGTGGCATACCCAGCTGTCTACACTACTCCTACAGGTGCCGCCTCTCAGGCACCGGTCTATGGCTCTACTGGTATGGAAGTTCTTTATCAGCCGTACGCTGCGGCGAGAGAGGTCAGATACGCAAGTAAGTCATGTCATTTTCCTTCCTGTTGGAAGCCTTTGAAAATGTCTGTGCTTATTTGAGGTGCGTGGCAATAAAAATGGATGACAGAGGTGATGTCTGGTGCGTTTGTTTCTAAGACTGACGTAGGTTAAGCCAGGAATATGCGTGACATTGACGAATGTTGGTGGTCGCTTTTCTGTGCTTGTGTCTTGTGCGCTTTTGGATTGTAGCCTGGGCTTCTTCATGTGTTTGACGCTGCTCTAAGAAGGTATTTCTTTGTTTTGCTTGTGTTCGCTTGAGTATTTGGTGACTGCTTCTGCTGGCAGTCGTTGTTTTTCTCATGGGTAATAACCTTTGTAGCCGAATCACAGCTCGGTGTCCAGGGTTAACCTGAGTTCTTGTCTCTCCCTGTTTTCAGCGACTCCTGGATATAGCTGGCGAATACCGTCTTCCTCACCACTTCTAAGAAAGGCCCCTCCTTAATCCCCCATTACTTTAAAACTTCATTTTACCTACTTAGCTAGTTGCGTAGTACTTTACTGCACATAACAGTGAAACGTAGCTAGATTTTAAATGTTGTATATATATACCTATTTATTATGATGAATGTTTGACACAGCATCTAATGTTGTGTTTGTGATATTGTATTAACCCAAGTGGCGATCTGCCTTGAAAATGGGATAGATTATTTACTGCATGCTTGAAGCAACAGTTCCCCGTCTGTTACGTGTTAATGAGTCAAAGTTGTTATATCATGATTTGTTCTTCACTGACCTTTTAATAGTCGGATGATCGAAGATGATGTACTAATCTAATCATTCATTTAGCAAATTGAATCCTTCAACTTTTTTTGTTTGTGCAGTGACTGCTCCTTGCTGTAATTTTTACAAGATGGTGTCAGCTTTCTATACATTCTTAATTGTACATAACTGTTTCATCAAACCAAATTTGTACGTGCGCAAAATTTGTACACACCTTACACGAGTTGCCTTGGAGGCATCATTTATGAATATGAATATGTAAAGCATGAACCGCGATAAGCGATTAAGCTGCATACGTACTTGTTAAAGGACGCGAACTCTAGATAAGGCTGCTATTCAGGTGTAATTTACCTGGCATGAGCCTTGAGTCTATACATAAGAGATGTATATATCGAATATGTAAATACGCCTTCCGAAAACATTCGTGCATAAAACAGCCCATTCAAGGAAACGCTGCTCGCCAGGATGAGGGACGAACCGCAGTCGGCCGTGCACACTATACTGGTGATGAGATCTGGCTTTCGGTGAGTATGGGTGGCCAACCTAAATATGGAAGGCTTAAGCTCCTGAACTGTGGCAGTGCCGTGTTTAGACTTTTTTTTTGTGGAAGATCCTGTTTGAATGTAATGCCGTTGGGGTCTGGGTGAAGTCGTTTGCCTACTTTGAAAATGATAAAAAAATTTCTTTGTCGCTTTCATGTCGTCGGTATTCGCTATTAACCTTGCGTTCTTCTCTCTCTCGCTCTCTCTCTCTCTCCATCGCTCTCTCGCTCTCTATCTCTCTCCCGCCCTCTCTCGCTCTCGCACTCTATCTCGCATTCCCTGATCCTTTTTGTTTTTTACGGTTTTTTTTTTTTGCTAAGCAAGCAATAAGCTCGATGTTTTAACGTTTCGAAGCGAGAATTTTGTGATGATCTAGTAACTTCACCAATCCGAGACCATCGAGATGTAAATCTCACAGCTCGGTAAAATTTCGATAAGTGATGTTTTCTTGTTGTGTTGTAAGTGACCCGATGCAAACTTGTAGCCCACTGGTTTGTATGCAGCCGAGCATTTGCATTAAGACCTGTTTTTGTCAGCCACAAGTGTGATTTCTCGGAACCCTTAAAATTTATTGCTCAGGGTTTAAGTATATTTTTGATACAAGGAAAGCACCTGTAGGCTGTTCGCAACATTTTCTAGGCAGAACTGTCTATGAAGCTTGCGTGCGATGCTCGTTTAGCCGCATTAATAATCAGGAAAACGCGAAAAAAATGCTGAAGGTTCAAAATCTTAGGTTTCTGAAGATTTTCTTTTCGTTGAGACTGAACCTCACGATCGAGAATATTGAGAGCAGCTTTGACAAAGCAAATTTCTTCATCAACGCCATGCAGATTTCATAAGAAGCCGTGTTACGTTGTTGAAAGTCGGGCAGCGTGGTTGCAGTTGGGTTGTGCTGCGATCGGTTAGGGTTACTTTATTCAGTTCAACCAGAGGCTTACCTCGACGACATTGTGCAGTGCTTTCGTAATCGCAAACCACTTTCTTTTTGTTTAGAGCTGACTTTGGGTCTGGTTTTTATTTCTATATGTTATATATGTTTATGTTTTTATGTTATATATGATCTTTGTACCTTAATCCTTATTTTCGTGTCTCTTGTGAATCAGCCTCATAAAAATCTCTGTAGTACTAAAAAAAAAGAATGCAATTCTTTTTGTGGATTCCAGATTCTCATTACCAGCGTTTTTGCAAATACTTACCTTCAACCATGCTGCTCATGCTGTTGTAGGGGCTACAGGCTTGTTAGTAGAGTCGTGTTGTTCCGTTTAGCTACCGTCGGTGTTGTTCCAAGAGCGGTTGCTACCGTCGCCCGTGCAGTCCCTGGTGTAGCCCGATCCCCAGCAGCTGTTCGTGCGTACCACCCGTACGCACGCTAAGCGATTACAAGTTGGTGGCTTGCCTGTGTCATATGTGGCCTTCCGCTACGTCGATGAGTGCTTATCTAACGCTTCTGCAATCGCGGCATCTGTATACAGTCGGCTATTTCGTTTTACTTAATTGGCGCAGCTGCTTGACCTTCTATCCTGGAACGTTCTTCCTTGCGACTGTAGGGTGGGTGATAAACTTAACTCAAGATGTTCATGAATTATTGCTTTCTTGTTACTAGGTTCGCTTGTTTTCTTGCAATTTCACGCGTTTTTATATTTATAGCAGTTTATCATGGGTACGTAGGTCGGCGCTTAACTCGTGAGTGTTTGTGCAACGCTATGACAGCGGTGGACGTGAAGGTGTGGTGTAATCCAGGTGACGGATATGCACAAAGCTAGGCTAATGTGTGCCAGGTGTTTTTTTTTTTTTTGCGCCTCTCTGGTTTGGAGACCTCAATCGTTTCTTGAATGGTTGTGTAGGACGGTGTGCATCGTGATCTGTATGCGAGGTGAGTTCTATGACATGGTGTCCTTGTACATTCGATTTTGCCCAGTTTACATCGTGAACAGATGTCTGCTATGGTTTTAAGTACTCCTGTAATATAGCGGGGATCTGTCTTTCCCTGTCTTGATCAACCGATGTGGTGTTGAGCGTACTGTTGGTCGAATGTATTCATGGAGGTACTTTGTGTACGGACAAGTGCATCATCACGCGTGCAGCTTGGACTCAATCTATGATCTTTTATTCTCAGCAAGAAATTTGTTGACGCTGCTTTTAGTCTTCGAAGAACAAGAGAAAGAAAAATTATTACCTTTCCGTTTCCTCGGTTTTTCCAGATTAGACAAAGTTTTATGTTTTAGAGTCGGTCTCGATTGGATTCTTGGGTTTGGCTTACTGGCTGTCTGAGGAAGTTCGGTTGAACTTGGCCTCTCGTCGAAATTCGTTGCGTGGGTGTCGCCTGCGTGTGTTGGTTTGTGTGTGTTAGTTTGGGTGCAGCGGGGCGCTTCTCTGATCCGATAGACCGTCGCCAAGTCGAAATCAGTCGTATTCGTGTACGGAAGATCATCATTATATTTGTGTTTGTGTTTTTGGTTGTTTGTAAAGCTCTGTTTATTTTTGGTTTGTTTTTTGTTTGCGATTTTTCCTTTTCTTAAGTTTCTTAAAGGTAATCCGTGCCGAGCATTTGTTGTTTCGAAATGGGAGAAAGAATGCGAACATAGTGTTCTTGAATGGCTTGAACTTCTATGGCAAAGCGTTATGTTTAGTCTTGCAGAACTTTTGCTCACCTTCGGAGGCGAAGATTGTCTACTTCCAATTTCCTTGCATGGCTTCGGTTCGTTCTTCGTGCCAAGAACGTGGCAAGTCAGACAGCATGTAAGGTTTCATCTTTATCTAGTATGCACAAGAGTTTTGATCTGACTTCTTCGCAGTCAAGCAGATCAGCAAAGTCCTCTCTTGGGGTCAACCGGTTCAATAACGTTTAAATATTCTCGGTCGAATGGAGATTTGGTACACGGTAGAGCGGATTCAAAAGCCGGTTCGAGTCCCATGCTCAGTAACTGTGACACGATTTCTTTCAGCCGTCTCGCAATGAACTCTTGAAAAATTGAAATTCGGGGCGAAAATATGAAGGGGGAGGGGGGGCATTTTCAGCTTGCTCGACAATGGTGTAAGAAGCGTCATCTTGAACTGGTGAAACGCCGATGAAGCGGTGGCTGGAAATGCGGAAAGCTATGACATGTTTTAATTTCGGGCGAAAATGTGTAATGGGTTATGGGGTCATTTTCATCTTGCTCGGCAACTGTGTAGGAGAGCTATCTTCGCAAACTGGTGGAGCGCCAATGAAGAGGTGGCCGCGAATGTGGAAATTGATGAATCGTTTGAAAATTGATGAAAATGTTTTCGGAAAGAAATTTCTCCAATAGAAAGTTGTTGCGTCCGCTCTTTCTAATCATGCCTGCTCAAAAGTCTCGGAGTCTTTCGTTAGGTTTTGTTGTTGTTGTGTTGTTAGATAAGGTTCTATTCGCTGCGAAATCGGTCAAGTTTGCTTTATTGCTATTGTCCTTTCTGGGTTCTCATCAATCCTTATGTAATTATGATGAGTAACAACGATACGCTCGTTAAAAGTATGGACTTAAATATGTATCACAAAAATTGTTGCGGAGCACGAGCACATATGGTATTCACTCTGCCCACGATGATATTGACTTCGTATGATTCGTTCTGGAAGTTGTCACTCCCCATCAACTTCTTGCAGAACGCACTGACTCGAACACCACCCGTAGCAATTTGCATTTGATGGCGCAGAGCGCACGCATCCATAGTTATCGCTGTCGGATGCTTTAAATCTGCAGTCTAGGCTTTAACGAAATCAGACATCCAACGAGATCAGACATGGCCAAGAAAAAGATTTTGCAAAGACAGAAATTTGCAGTTGAAGAACTGCTTAGGGATTATTGGTCCGCCGAACGAGAAGAGCACTTCGTACGTAATGAGAATGTATGTCTGAACGAATTCGTCTGTTGTACAACTTCTACGCATGCACACAACTTTTGCTTACTTCCAGTTGCTAATTTTCTGTAACACCTGTGTTAGCGGAGAATCCCCGTGCCAAATCCTCAACCCAGTCCCGCGACTTATACGAATAGCCCGCTGATGAAGTCACTGGAAAAGCAAATGCGCGACCCCTTTGCAAAGCTTACCTTCGCTGCACTTGAAGGAAAAAGTCCGCGCACTCTAGCTATTAAAAAGACTAGTACCCAGGCTGCCATGCACACTCTAGCAGTTGCAACTAGGCTGGCACAGACAACTAAACCATGTGAGTGAGTGGTTGCGCTGACAAAATTTTATAAAGAGCATAGAAATTCCTCGGTTCCATAAACTAGATTGATTTTCGGTCATAAGTCACGAAAAAAGGATTACAGCATCGATCAGATAGGGTCCGAACCAGATGCAGTCATCTGCGAAAGCTTCTCGCAGTTCGACAAGAAGAAGTTTTTCCTGAACTCGTTTTGCTCCCTCAGCCAACAATCGCTTTCCAGTTTAACAGGCTCGTCTTGAAGCTAACAGAGAAAAACAGCCAGATATCAGACAAGTACAACAGTGCCACTACCAAGCAAAAGCCTGGAGCGAGTTTAAGGCAATTGCAAACGAACTGGAAGCAAGGCTATAATCCAGACGAACGAACTGGAAGCAAGCCTATGATGCAGGCGAACGAACTGGAAGGAAGGCTACGATTTAGACGAACGTGAATCGGCAGAGGTCAAAACGTAAGCGAGAGAAATTCCAACTGTTTTCTTGCAATGCCGTAAAACGAAATATCAACAACAAGCAGACATAATTATAACAAGCAATTAAACAACAGGAGACAACCATCGAAATGGGGGCGAACTTCACGTTCAAGCATGCCACTCAAAGTTGACAACAACGAGGGGTGCGCCAAAGTCCACCATCTGCTCTGCAAGCAACTGTCCATGCTGCTCAAGCCATCCGCCATCAAAAATATAATAATTGCTTGTTTGTTGGTAAACACCAAAGCACACCAAGCAGCCTGCGAAGTCTACGTTTGGACTTCCCTCGGGACAAGGCAAACGGAAAATGAAAGCCACCGTCTATTTATCAACCTCACATTTTACAGATTTCCCGCAAAGTTATAAAATTTTTGCAAGGACCCCCAATATGAACGACAAGCAAATATCTTCGTCAGCTTCAAAAACTTTCAATGCCCCGACACAGCTCAGAAAGGTTTCGACTATCAGTCCAATAAACAATATCATGCCAGGCGTGGTTTATACATGCACATATCTCTAGAGGACAAGATGTACCTTACGCGTTCCTCATAGGAGTGGTTGAAAAACTTTCCCCGTAGCACTTCAATAATGTCAAATCCGCATCGACGATTGCAAAACGATTACTTGTTTAGCAGCGATTGCAGACTCTTGAAGTCAATATTTTTAGCCAATGCGCTTACCCAAATGACGTTGCTTATACCAAGGTAAAACTCTGTCTTCACGCAAACAGATCGGTGATGTGGAAACCAGTTCACAGAACAGGTCAAAAGCTCATTAACTTTACAGTTGTTTCAAATCTGTGAGCAAATGGGTGACACGAACATCACCGATTCCTTAGCATCCGACAAAAGCAAAACCGGAAAATCAAGAAAACTCGGTGATGGAAAACAAAATTAAAACTACGCAGATTGATAGGCTTCGTAGAAATGAGTTTGCTTTTTATAGCACCAACCAGCAAAATTGGATACGATTTTGATAAAATAAAGGAGGCAAAAAAAAAATCTAGGTAACTCGACGCAAGCATCGGAAAGAAATAAGCAATTTAAAGCATTACAGTTGACACAGATACATTCACAAACAAATTTAGCTTTACGGAGAAAACGAAATTGTGATAACAGCACCACGGCGATTCTATACAAACCAACAGAAGGAAAGAAGAGCAAAGGCCGACCACCAAGCCAGTAAAATGATGAAAGCTGAAGAACACTGACCTGCTTCCACGACTTGATCTTGCGCATGGTTATGAGCCTTCTGGAGACCATCTTGGTCAAGGACTGCTCCGAGTTTGCGACCAGCTGAAAACCGGGGTGCTTCGGAATCGTTTCATCACAGTATCTAAAGAAACGAAACCACGGCTACATCTCGCAGGAAGGGGAAAGCAGACCTAATATCTACAAGCTCCCCAAGCTACGCTACAGGTAGGCAACCAAACGAGAGAGCAAAAACTCGAGGAGGTAGTCGAATTCGAACCCTGCGAAGAGCGAAAGCAACCAAAATCTTTTCTAATTGCAATTTCAATCCGCTTGTTTGAATTATGACGACATTTTAGCAAATGTGGAACTTGCTAATCACGAAAGAAAGAAACAAAATCTGCATTCTGCTACTTCTTAAAGATTACATAAACCTGACCTATGTAGTCATGGTTGCAAGTATTCAAGTCAGACCGGCTAAACAAAACTAAGCTGGTGACCGGAGGATAAATGATAGATACATGCTTTTAAAAAATCCGATCACGAAGCAACCGAAAGGTCAACATGCAGCAGTTATGCAAAGTTGTCCAACATGACGCGTTCACAGCATAACATGAATGCATGCAAACTGAAGGTAAATAAAAGATATCGGCAAATAAAATAAATAACTCTCAAAAGCCAACGCATTTTGGTAGCAGCGAAAGCCATTAAATTCATGCTGCTATCCATCTTAAGGGAAATATGGAAGTCCATTGGCACAAGCGGGGAGCGCTTTACAGTTATTTACAAACAGTCCCAGTCCCATCCCCCAGAAAATAAAACAATAATAATGTAAAGGACAGGCGATAAGGAACGAAAACCATGCTATTAAAAACAAATATATGCGGGAAAAAAAAACAACAAGAAAACGAATTACGCTGCCGACGATAAGCAGCTATGAACTTACGTCGGCTTATAGACAGGCAGCCAGTAAACGAGCCGACCTCCAACGACGAGGAACTTGGAAGCAAACTCCAGTAGACCAGCAATCGTTTCGGCTAAGCCGTGTTTCGTTTTCGCGGGAATGTGTTCGGCACGACTACAGCAAAACAAAACATACGTTTAATAAAAAAACAACAAAAAAACAAGAATTAGTAACAGGAACGAAACATCTGCAGAGACATATATCATAAAGCCTGTTATAAGGCCTATTTTCAGCATATTATAAAGCTGTCTTATCCAGGCAGGAAGCTACAACTCATCAGAGCTGCGTGCATGCATACAAATCATCGCGGAGCACACAAGCAGTAGTCACCGTCACTCACATTTCCTCTGGAATGGTCCACGTGTCAGCCTTCTTCGAGCCGACCTTTCGCCCACCTTCTCGGATGCCGTACGGAGCTACGAAACGAAGATTTCCCCCAAACGAGTAGCAGATGGGCAACAGGAGATCGCACATGGCCATGAGCCGCAGAGAAAATTAATCACACAGCATCCAAACAAGGCCCCTGAATATGTCGTCATATAACCAATACTACCACTACATCACCTTATTATACGCAAGCGCAAATACGATTGAGTGAACCCCGATCTACGCAGTGTATCCTAACCAAGAACGTTCCCATTTAGCAGCACAAAGATTTGAAGACTTGCAGCTTTTCAAGCCATAACAAGAATAATCTTGGGCTTGACCGCTGAATAGATCTTGCCAAACCAGCGAAGAAAAGACGTCCTCTGGCAATAACTTACAAGGCAAAGCAAGCAACTCTCTGATGAGTTTTGACCACCATCAAAATCCTCATCCCAAAATAAAAGTAATTAATCTATCTTCGGGTTCTGCAAGACTAGCACGCAGATGAAGTACGCATTTTCATTTCCTGCGCGATGAGGATAAGACGTAAACAAAGGTTCAAATCGATCAGACAGCGAGCATCGTTTCTTGCGATGCGAAATACTGGTGACAGGCGTACTTGACGTCCGCGACATCAGACGAGGCACATCCGTTTGCAATATCCCACCCGTAGTCCTTAAACGTCGACTAGCTTACTTCTACTTCCGAGTTCGAGGTCGACGTTTCGACGGTGGTCCCTGAACGTCACGTCCATATCTGCTTTGGGTCCCACAAAACATCACAAACCCAACACAGAAAAACACATAGTTGACTTTGCTTTTCATGGCTTTCACCTGGATGGTTAG
The DNA here is from genome assembly GCA_003687565.2 of Craspedacusta sowerbii. Classification (NCBI taxonomy): domain Eukaryota; kingdom Metazoa; phylum Cnidaria; class Hydrozoa; order Limnomedusae; family Olindiidae; genus Craspedacusta; species Craspedacusta sowerbii. The sequence continues at coordinate 230 of QQSS02232313.1, read as the reverse complement.
CAAGCGTGGTTACAACGCACGTGAGAGAGTAGATGCACGAAAATGTGGGTTCGATTCCAGTCAAAAAATATATGATATAGATCATAAGATGATATAGCACCTGATCAAACGAGGTAACGCGCCCAAATACAACTCTTGGCAACAGGACACGCAACAGCACACACACACACACACACACACACACACACACACACACACACACACACACACACACACACACACACACACAC
>QQSS02232302.1:0-10182 GCA_003687565.2 Craspedacusta sowerbii | reverse complement strand
AAGAAACGCCATATTTATGAAGTCCAAAAAATTGAGCAACACATTGTGATGTGGACGTCCACTCTAGCATTTACCCCTCCCCGTTGTCCACTTTTGGCAGGACCCCCCTCCCCCCTGTCTAGTGGACGTCTTTTATGGATGGCCCCTATCCACAACCAAACAACACTCCCCTTCTAATAAACCTAGCAAACCCTATGCTATATATCATACACTATATATTAGTCCGGGACAGGGCATGAAGTCTCAAAATTAATTAAACAAAAATTAGGTCATAGTTGTTGATTGAGACATCATTGTTCATATTTGTTTACATTTTTTGAGCTAATATGAGTTTGATTGTGGGTCCGATTATTTTCATGTTAATTATATGCGAACGTGTCACAGTTTGTTAGAGTCGGTCACATGTCGGCTGCACGGGAAAATGCGATCGTCCATCTCCAACACGTGGGTTTCGGGGTGACAGTTGAATGCCGGCATTGCTATACCTTGTTGTATGATCCAAAAAGCTCTTTGCTCAACTACAGTTAGGCCACTGTTACTTCGGTATATTATACAATCTGTTGGTTAATTCTGCTGAACTTGCAGCACCAATACGAATTCTAATGCGACACTGAAGCAGGGTGCCATTATCCTCAAGTTCGATCTTCATGCATAATGTAGGTTTTTTGGTCTGGTAGGTAACTATTCATTTCAACTCTTATCTGATAACCCAATCGTTTAATACGGAATCTTTAGAAATATTTACTTCTGGGTTTTAAACTAAAAGTACTTGAAACGAGGTGAAACTTGCAACAATAAATAATCTACTACACAATTTGTAACTGTGAACGATGAACTTTGGTACGGGCCGATTGAGATTTTATGGCTATACCAAACTGTGCAACTGTAAATAGTACTAAAACATTTCGTTTTTGTGTGGCGAAGGAACCAATTATTTCATAATAATTCTTTCGAAGATCTCAGACAAAGATCCAGAAATATGCAAATCATCTTCTTGCTTACAAGGTTGAGTTCTAAGAACATCAATGATCACCTGGGCTTTTCAGAAATATCTTACCACTATCTAGGCACATAAAAAAGTTTACTATAGCGGGAAATTTTACTCTTCGAAGGAGTTTCAGTTCTATACTAGGACAGCGCAAATCACTAGTTAACGTAGAGGGTACAAGCCAACTATTGATGGTAATTCAAACACGATAGAACGAAATCAGGTTAGTAAACATCGGCCTTGTGATAGCTGAAAAGCGGTCTGTGGCAGAATAGCGAATTATGTTCGCGCCAAGCACTTTTCTAAGTTGGATGCGTTAGAGTTAGCTCCCGTTTGAGAGCTATTGCGTCATTGGTTTGATTCTTGTAGATATTTGTCAAATACGTTATCGGGCATGAAACCAAGGCTCCATTGGCGAATCCGGAATTTTCTGACGAATTGCAGCTGCCTGTGGGAACACATGTGTTTCGAAGGCTGAATGTCCTCACTGCTACTTTTGCAGTTCTCCGTAATGAGTTTTAAACTAAACGGGCAAGAACCTAACCCCCGTTCCTGAGTTAAAGTACACGTGGCACCATCGAGAACGAGCGATCTGTTTCGATTCAAGGTTTAAAACATCCGCAAGATGGAAATTATCACTTATCAAGTTACTCACTATATATAGGAGTTTGATAAGAAATCTTATCCTAAGTGATAGGTGTGGTATACAATTGATATTATGCAGACAACTTTTGTCTTATGTTACGGACTAGTCGGAATTTTTGGTAATAACTTCATCCAAGGCGTCTAAACATATCCGAAAATTCATCCGTCCAATTTTCAGCTCATTCTCAAACTCTGCTCTGCAAAAATGAAGAAAAGAAAATTTCACTGTTCTTAAGATTGTTGATGCTATCCATCAATTTAATTTAAGAATGTACGTATACAGCTTAAATGTAACAGCAGAATAAGTTCTTGAAAGTAAGAAATAAGGCGCACCTGTAAAAGAGAGATTTGACCCGACTTCATCCTGTCTCTTTCGGTAAACATGGTGCCAAACGCTTGATTCTGACATGGAAAACGACAGCCAACTATGTACCACAAATTACTGTATAACTTTATAAGGGACAAATAATGTTCTGCTTTGCATTTTCAATTGGTAATTAGGAAAAATCCCCAGAACATGTTTTAACCCTGCACGATACAATGGAGACATGAAAATATGCCCACTTACCTTGGCGAATATTCGCAAGCTGTTAACAGTTTCTGAAGAGGATGAACTTGAAGCACTGCTCATGCCATCCATGTCTTGAACTTCCCGCGTTCGTTCTTCGGCATCAGGAAGGGTGGATGGAGACGATGATGTTGTCAGAATAGGAGGATAGGAAACAGTCCACGGCGCAAAGGCAAGCGCTTCCCAGGCCTGCCTTCGCTTTCGAAGTTCAGCTTCCCGCTCTTGGATTTCAGCAACTTCTCGTCGGATTCGTTCATCTTGGATGGCGCAAGGGTAAGCTTCTTCTTTTCCTTTCTCATTCTCGTAAGCTGTATGAGCAAGTTCGGAGGCGGTTCCTTGCTCTAATTCAACTCGTGGTTGTTGACTAGTCGAAGTGCCTATTGGATCTTGTTCGACTTTTCCCAGCAAACTAGCTCCAAGCTTACGCAGAGCGTCTTTCGGGTCATTCACAGTTCGTTGAGAGTCGAGACCGACAGAAATTCGCGCCTTTTCTCGGGTTTTTCCGCCACCCACGGTTTGCTGCGGAGCACTCTTTGCTTGCTGACGTAAGCCTGATGTCTGCTTGTTGTCTCTTTCTGTGAGATCAAAGTCCTTCCCGATGTAAATGTAGTCGTTGAAGAACGAGCTTCTTGCAAGGGGCTTTGAACTATCCTTAGGCTTTCCTCCACTTACAGTGTGCCGTCGCTGTGTAGCCTCATCCAATTTCTGCGCAGAATTCTGGAACACGACAATCTTGTTCTTGATGTTTGGTATTTGATACGAAGGCAGTTCTTCTGTGTGGATTTCCGTATCCAAGGTAACACCGCGTTCATCAACATGCCCGTTCATGCTTTCCGTCCTGTTGTTCATACTTAGTTGCGTACTTACGTTGTTTTCAGTTCGAACAGCCTGATGGGGCATAGTAACACTCTCCTTCTTGAAGATTCTCGATGAGTTAGACGATCGGTCATTCTGCTTGGTAGAATCAAAAAAATTCTGCATGCTTAACTTCTTGTCTTCGTGCGTTGCAGTGCTTGCAGGTGGCCCAGGAAGAACAGCTTTGGGAACACGATTAACAGGTTCTTGTTGGTTAACAGCGAGCAAGGCATTAGCTTGTTCTGCTGTATGCTCAGTCTCGACGGGCAACCTTGGCATGCTGAAGAAAGTCTCTTTTAATTGAGGACGAGTTCTATTGTTTTTTTTCTCGATGCCACTTCCGTGAAAAAGCACTGGGTTCCGTGAAGCCTCGTGGTGGGTCTGCGTGGTTAGAGATTCCTTGGATTCCGTCTTGGAACTCGGTGCTGGAATACCCATCCATGCAGTCGGACTACCCATAGGATTTGCCTCTTCCAGCGCATTCTCGCGGGACGAGTAAATACTCTCGCGGGACGAGTGAACAATCTCGCGGGACGAGTGAGCAATCTCGTCCTCTGCGTTCACCTTCCAGTCTGCGAAGCCCGCATCTTCTACGTCAGCCGGAATTTCGTTAATGGATGAGCTAGCTACCGAAATCGGTAAGTCCGATAAGACACTTTTCGGGGGAGACGAAATAGGTTCGGGGAGTTTTTGTTTCCGGTATTGGGCCTCGTCTTGCTTCTTCTGTTTCTCAAGCGCCTTGTTCACCAGCTTCTCTAACCAGACAGTTTCATCTGCGAAGGAAACCTTGCTCGGATTGTCCCGATTCTGTAAACCACTCGACTTTCTTACCGGCTTGCCACCGTTCCTTCTGAGAACCTTCTTTTTGCGTTTCGGTCTAGCTTCACTCAGGTCACGTGACTTATCATCGTTTACGTCACGTGGTTTTACATCAACTATGTCATGTGGCTCAACCTCACTTACGTCGTGCAGTTTTAAGTTACTTATGTCACGTGGTATAGCGCCACTTAAGTCACTCGGGTCTACGTCACTTCTGTCACTTGGTTTTATCTCACTTACATCACGAGGTTTTACATTTGTGCTTTCACGTGACTTAACTTCGCTAGTATCACTTTCTTCAATGTCACTTTTATCACTTGCCTTTGCAGGCATTTGTTCGTCAATTTTATTGCTCATATTCCAGCTGGAGTTGGTGTTTAATTCATCGAGTACACTTTCTACACCAGACGTTACAGAGGTTTCATTTGCAGCATCAAGTTTCTTGATTACTTGAACATCTAGAGACCCAACAGTTGGGGGAATTCTAGCTGATTGGCTGCTTGCTGAAATACTCACATTCAAGTCACAAACTTGAACGACTCGACAGGGATGAAGCTCTTCGAAAGATTTCCTACTCCTTCCGATAGACTTCACCGTATAATCAGGGCTGTTTGAGGATCCGCCGACGGGAGATCGGTGTTCCTGCTCACTTCCTGCAGCAGTTGGTTCGCCTAATGCCAAAGAGAGGCAATTGATACTCTTGATGCCGTTAGGTGAATCGTTCACGACGTCGAACTGAGCTTCGCCTAATTCTGGTTCCTTCGGCAACGAGAGTATCTCTCGATCAAGATGGACGACTTTCTTCTCGGTATTGGCATCCTGTGTGAGATGTTGGCGGTACCTGCTTGCCTCATTTCGAATCTTTTGCTCAAACGCTCGCAGTTTCCGATCTTGTTCAGAAAGATTAGGATTTGGTGGAAGATCCTGTGGGGGAAAGGCTCAGCGTGACACCCGGAGCACATTTGTAAATATAACACGAAGAGATTACGTACGGCTTTATCAAAATTTGAAAACAAGGTAAGTCATTCGGTCAGTCAGTCAGTCATTTGTTCATTCATTCACTAAGTAAATCAGTCCGTTAGTCAGTCAGTCACTCACTCAGTCAGTCAGTCAGGCAGGCAGGCAGGCAGGCAGGCAGGCAGGAAGGCAGTCAGTCAGTCAGTCAGTCAGTCAGTCAATCAGTCAGTCAGTCAGTCAGTCAGGCAGGCAGGCAGGCAGGCAGGCAGTCAGCCAGTCAGTCAGTCAGTCAGTCAGTCACTCAGTCACTCAGTCAGCCAGTCAGTCACTCAGTCGGTGCATTAGTCGGTCAGTGATGCAATTGGTCAATCGATCGGGTAGTCGCTTAGTCATTCAACCAGTGATGCAGCCAGAAAGACAGACAGGCAGACAGACAGAAAAACAAGAAAAACAGGGACAGATAGACGTACAGATATCTAGATAGCAAACGAACAAGCCAGCCATCCTCCTACCATTTTAATCTCATTGCGCATTACGAGCAAAGTAAATTTAACTTAAGAGCGTTCTAAATCATTGACCAATCCCACTTTCTACAGCAACGATTGAGAATAAAGCTTCAAGAATGGAATATGTAAGACTCGGAAAAAAACAGGTAGATCTTATTCTAAACGTAACAATAGGTAACAAACGTAACAAACGAAACAAACGTAAACAACTTCATAAACCTGAATAAGTCACTCAACACCCAACTCATCTAAGATCTCAACAACGGAACTCATCACCCACCCAACTTATCAACATAGAGGAAGCCGAATAATGTATAATAAATATGCATTAGTTCCAAATCGGCTTGCAAAATTTTGGTAAGTAGATCTGTCTTATATGACCTTGCAAATATAAAACGTCAACTTAAGCGCTATGGTACGACAACGTCCTTTAAATTCGGAAACTTAATGCGCAAGTTGAAACTGTTTCTTTTTTCAACAAGGACCATTTTCAAACAGCGTCAACAGCATTTCCCAACCAGATTTCGTGAGTACTAAGTAGACCAGCGCAAAACAAAAGTAAAGGAAGAAGACAAAAAAATATGGAAATCATACCAAATCATAAATTCTGTTTTCCTGGTTTTCCTTCGGCAACGTTCAAACGGCGTCGAATAAATCGCAGGATCCGAATTTGCACATTTCTTTCACCTGCCCGCTAAGCGATCGACGCGCGTGATCATAGAATGATGTTTGGTATATTCATCGTTGCCGTTAGAAATAAGTAATTCCTCATTAAAAATAGATATTCTTACCGCTTGATGATCATTTTCGGCCATGGCTTCACCGGCCAATTCTTCACAGGCATTGATATCTTTCGCAAAAACGTCTACCATTGATGCCCTGTCTTGCGGCTCAGGTAATGGGTTGGATTCCCTGTGTCCACAGTGGCTGTTTATGGGGAGAAATTCCTCTTGCACGGCCAAAGAAGAAACTTGAGGTTGCTCTTCTGGAGTGTTTCTGGCAGGAAGAATTAATTTGTGATTTTCATGTGGAGGAGGACGGTTATCGCAGTCCTCGCTACTGAATGATGCGTTTTGCGTCTCTCTCGGTCTCGCAAAGTTTATCTCTTGACCTTCACGGATGGGATTGAACTGATTAATCTGATTCTCCCAAGCTTTGAGCGGAGAAATAGAGAGAGCCACTGGTAAATGCCACCGAAAAAAGCAGCTTGCCTCAAATGAAGAATAATCAGTCATAAACTTTTCAGTTTCTACCAGATTCAAGCTTTTCCTTTGCTTGATCTGCTTGCTTCGCCTCTTACTGCCAAGCCAGTTTTCAGCCTTCTGAACTTTGCCTTTGGTTGGCTCTTTCAGTAAGCTATTTTTCCGTTTCTTGGAGCTATTTCTACGAACCAGTGATCCAGCTTTGCTTAAAGCAAGTCCGAGATTAGATAGCGGAGAAATGTTTCCGGAAGAATATTCCTTCGATTGACTGGGAGGAAGGTTCTGAGGTGGACTTAGATACAAGCTGCTATCACTCAGTGGTTGCGCTCCAGGGGAAGTTTCAGGGTCTGCAAAATTTTGAATGGGACATGAAACGGTAATGTTGGCGGACGGTGAAATCTGACAGGGCGGAATTTCGGAGAACGATGACAGGATTTTATTTTCTATTTCAAGGTCGTTTTGAAGACTGGAAGAAACAGAATTGTCATTCCGAGTTTCGATAGCTTCTTGTGCAGTGCTTACGTCACCAACGGCAAACGCTCCATGAACTTCTAACTCAAAGTTTACATGACAAACCGTGGCGGTTGTCTCAGTTAGCAATAGATTGTCGGATAGCGACGAAATTTCTTCCTGTTTCGGGCTGGCTTTTGGATTTAGCATTGACTGACAACTTGTTTCGCTTTTATTGCTCATGAGTTTACCGTCTGCTTCGAGTGCTGTTCTACTCTCCAAATCAACGAAGTGAGAATATAAATCGTCCTTTAAGTAGTCTTGTCCTGTTGATGAAGTTCTGCTACCGGAATGTTTTGAAGCAGTAAATACAGCAGCTGAATCACTTTTTGAACGGTCAGCAAGGCCAGCATCCTTATATATCAGATTGGTCAAAAGCTGGGATTCGCTCTTTTCGTGGTTTGCTATACAAAAGTTCGCTTTTTCTTTGCCTTCATCAAGTGCGTTTCTCAATTGGACTTCACGCGAATACAAATTCTCCACATGGTGCGCTATTTCATATTCGAATACTGTTTCGTATTCGAACACTGTTTCGTATTCGAAGACAATTTCACCGTTGTTTCGAAGTTTCTTGGATTCAGGAATAGTTTGAGTTGGTTTAGGGCTGTCAACTGGCTTGTCATTGAATAGAGACTCTGGTGTCCACAAAGTTACAGCGGATTCAAGATTCTTGTTTGTGGAGTTGTCTTCCCCGCAAGGATCAAGACACATTATGTTTAGGCTAGTTGCGGCTGCTAGCTCTGAACTATCTCTGGGAATGATTGCTTCTTCAAGAGCTTTTTGGGGGACGAATATCGGGTCTTTAATCTCAAAATGATCTGAAAGATCACAAAAGTTAGGTGCTAAGTTGTTGGTATTCAGGTTTCGATTATCGATTGGCGCAGATTTAATATTAAGCCTGGGCTTGGGGTAACAAATATCTTCCTCGTCTCCAGAAACGTCTGTGTCATCCGAGTAGAATTCACTTGACTGTGGGCGAATAGAAAAGTATGGTCTATCATAAACAGTAGTTTCAGAACAGTCCGATTGCTCTCCGTCTGCAAATTCTAATTCGCTCTCAACTCTCTCAACTTCTGTTCGTACATCATTAGAAGTGGAATGCCAAAACCTTCGTCGCGCAAATTTTCTATTCGTTCTAGAGACTTCGAAATCTACGCTAGTATGTCCACTCGACGACAAACCCGAATCCTTACGAGCACGACTCTTTTTGATCCGCTGTTTCGATTTTTTGGATGTTGTCTTCTCGGCCCCTCTGCCATGCGCTAGAATACCTGAATCGGTGTTTCCACCTGATGCAAAGTTCTGTTCATCTCTGAAAGCTCCCTGCGACAGGAGAGCTAAGAAAAAGGATTTCTCCAGGGAGTCTTGCGAAAGCTTGGGCTCACGTAAGTCATAGGCACTTACTGTCAACCTGTCTTCGCCAGTCGAAAACTCAGAGTTTTTAAGTGTGTCAAGGTAGAACTGCAAAGTTCCTCTTGACGAAACAGCAAAAGATGATTTCGTAATTTGAACCTTGGAGCCTTCTGATTCTGGGGTTGCGTCAAGTTTACAATCTTCCTCGCTCTCATAAAATGTTGGCAAGCGTGAAAGAGGTGCGAGTACTCGTTTTAACGAATCGCTTCTGTCCACGGATGTCTTTATGTTTTCGAACTCCTGGTTAAGCTGTTCGAAATTCTGCGATGTCTGTTGCCGAAAGCATTCGATTTCGTCACTGAGTTCGATTAGATCTGCTGTAAGTTGCCGACGAAGCTCTCTTTTGCGCGTTCCAGGAGATGGTTTGGTTTTAGAAGGTTGGCCGATAGTCACATCCGTTACTAACTGCCCAGTGTCTTGAGCTGAAAGCAACACTAAAGAAAAAGCAGAGAAGGATAAGTTCTAAGTCCTTTTGCTAATCAATATACAGGAGGAATTCAAAATTGGTCCAGTGCATTTAAAAGCAACCGAGATGCGTTATAAAATATCTTTAATAAGGGGAAATAATGCACTCAAGTATTACAAAATACAGCCGTTAAATCACTTGCCTACTTCAAAACATATCATTTTCCAATACATCGAATATTAATTATTATCGGTCAGCTGGTATTCTAGCCCTGGGGGAAAGTAGAGCACCTCCAACAAAAACAAATATTGCATCAGATAACCAGGTGACACGAGGCCCGTGGTTCAGAAGCACGTTGTACCAAAGCATGTAACAAATACTGACGTGTCGGGAAAGGCGTATGAAACCTGTTCGCTCTAAAATGTCAATAAAGAGAAAGGAAATATCGACTTCTTCAAAAGTTAGGCGACCTTACCCGTTGACCAAAGTTATTTATCCTTTAAATTATCCGGTAAATTATTTATATTATAAATCCGGTAAATTATTTATCCTATATACTATCCTGTAAACGATTGATCTCATAAATCATCTAACATATTTATGTGGGTATACTGACGGCCTCCAATATCAGCTAAAAGTATTTTACGAACATACTCTCCTAGATTTTTAGTGCTTTAGTTTATTTTTAATTTTTTCTTTAAGAAAGTAATCCTTATGCTGAGCAGTTGTTATCATCTGCATAGAACAACTAAGCATCTTAACATTTAGAAACTTTATATTCGTTTTTGACAAATCTGTTCTCTAATTCTCCCGTTCTATGTTTTAGTAAATATCTGCCTAGTATCTAATAAATAGTAGTCAGGCAGTTTTAGCAGATTAAGGTATAATCAAGAACGCGCTCTGCATTGTGGGAACTTCCTGGTATTTGAATTTATTTCCGCTTAATCGCCACTCTGTTCCGGTAGGCTTTCTTTCGATTGCTATTATCCATGTTTCAGTTATAAATTCTATGTGTATATAATAATGTAATTTGTGATGAATGATAGTTGCTGTCCTAAAGCAAGTATATGAAGGACACAAGATTGTGAATAGGGTAAGATTCAAAGTGGAGTTGTGGTACAGCAACAAGCGTTCTACAATCGGCTCCGAACAACTATCTTCTCCAACACGCCAACAAGATTTTTGCTACCGTGGCGTTCCTAATCGAGCCTCCACGTTGCCCTAGCGTTGCAATAGATAAAACTCTCTCCCTAAGTTATGATACATTAAGTTTATATATATATATATATATATATATATATATATATATATAT
>QQSS02232291.1:0-10184 GCA_003687565.2 Craspedacusta sowerbii | reverse complement strand
TATGTATGTATGTATGTATGTATGTATGTATGTATGTATGTATGTATGTATGTATGTATGTATGTATGTATGTATACCTGAGTTTAGAACCGATTTATGTAGATGATGCTCTGCGTTGTGAGAATGTTTGAAAAATAAAATATAAAAATTATTTACCTATCTATGGCCAAAATGCAATTGCATGCTCACATCTCAAAGCAGTAGCAAGATATGAATCAGAACTAACCCTGGCAATTGGATATTGACTTGGCTCCCTCCTCTTTCGTAGTGGTCTCCTCCGGGCAAGGCTTGCATTCAGTCGAGCCTGCCACATCCTGGTAAGTGCCAAAAAAGCACGGAACGCACTTGCCTTTGACGGACGAGGTTCCCTTCGGACAAGCAGCTAGAAAGGAAAGTCTTAATTCACTGCCTAACATGCGCGAATCAGTTTCTCTTATTATAAAATTAGTGTTAGGACTTCTAAGGCACAGAGAAAAAAAACTCCAGCACACTAATTTAATTCGTAAATTCAAGAATGGATATTGCAATGACGCATGAGTGCAAGTTGAAGCATCTTTCGAAAGAAATTACTTCGATTCAAGTCAAGACTATCCCATGGAAGCCAGCTCCTTTCAATGAAAGAGAGAATTACTTCTATTTAAATCCAAGTTATACCGTTTTTGAAAAACTTAACACTCTTTATCGAGAAGACTGTTCGTCCTCAAGTCAATGTGGCAAAGTCGCCCATATAAGCTAACGAGTCCCAAATTTTAGCATACCAAATATTTTTCAAGGACCGTTGACTGATTGACTAACTGATTGTTTGATGGGGAGGTGATCGATTGATCGATTCATTGATTGATCGATTCATTGATCGATCGATTGATTTATTGATTGATTGATTGATTGATTGATTGATTGATTGAATGATTGATTGATTGATTGATTGATTGATCAATTTATTTTTTATGTATTTATTTATTCATTTATTTATTTATTTGTTTATTTATTTATTCATTTATTCAATTTGAGTATCCAGGGATCAGATCCTTTTAAGCTATTTAACTAGTAATATACTTTAATTTGCTTGCTGTTAAGTTTGTTTCGATTCTTGCTACGGTCTGTTCACCGGTTTATTTCGTGACTTATTTCAGATTTACAGCCTGAAGATGACAACAGTAGATTGTCGAAAGCTTGCAATAACTTGAGATTTTTTCTCTTTGCTTCATTTATTTATTTATTTATTTATTTATTTATTCATTTATCGTCTGATTGATTGATTGATTGATTGATTGATTGATTGATTGATTGATTGATTGATTGATTGGTTGATTGATTGATTGATTGAGTAATTAATTGATTGATTAATTGCTCGATTAGATGATTTGTTAGTTGATCGGTTAGTTGATGGGTGACAATGTTAGTGTTGACGGAGTCAGACGCAAATACTTACAGCACACTGGTGCAGATCTTCCCTGTGCAGTGACTGTTGTCCCAGGCGGGCAGTCACCGTTCTTCTTGACAAAATCTAGCAAAAGAAAATAGGATGATAGAAAAGTCAATCAAACTTTGATATCGTTAGTAATAAGAAAGTGAATTAACTTAGACGCAAAAGGACTGCTAAGCATTTTGCAATAAAAAAGTGATTTTCAAGTTGTCCAGAATTCTACGCGTCTCAAAGGATTTTTTAAGCAATTGCCGCACAGGATTACGAGAGCCAGTTGATTGCATGCGGATCATCAATATCGCTGCAATATAGAAGAGAATCGTAGTTATCTACATGGAAATACAGGCAAGCATCAGGCACGAGTCTGGCTGTTGGCATTCGGATTATTATTAATGCTTCTCCCGTTTTTCAGAAAAGTTCAGGTATCCTGTTTTTTTCGCCGCAAAATTGTCTTGAAACTTGCGAGAGTAAAAGAAAATGATAGGCTGGTATCAGAAATAGAGTTGCTGCCTTTTCTCATTTCTGTTCCTTCTTTAAAGAGGTATTCAAATTTTTTTTTTTCATATAGAAAAGTGCACATAGCTAGAAGTAGCTCCATATATGCTACTTCCTCAAATCACTTTGCTCTGTGTGTTCTGCAGCTTCCTTTATTTAAAGGAAATACCTATTTATCAATTTTCGCTTATTTGTAATTAAATGCTTTTTACGTGATTGTGTAACAAACATGCATATGAATAGTTCATCAGCACTAATTTCAGAGTAGACTAGGAGTATGTATGTGGACCCATCAAGCATGCGTGCCTGGTTGAGATCACCACGCAACCCCACCTTCAATCTGCTTCCTACACAAGTGATAAGCAGCCTTCATTGCTCACTGTGCGTGCAGCTGGATGTATGAGATATAGTGGTAAAGCTAGCAGGAGCAGAATATATAAAATCAACGGCACAGGTCTATTAAAAGCCGTAAGGCAAAAATCTAGGGTAATAATGTAATATACATGTATAAATAAAAAATTTAAATTACGAAAATAAAAAAATTGAATGTAAAAGCTACTGGCTTCCACGATTATATCTTGAACATATGTGAAGGGCACACAATATTTGAATGAACAGTGATAAATTTATTGTTTACATAATTTGCGATATGGTACCCAGGCACGCTTTAACAATTGACCTTAGTGGAACCGAAAATCCCTCAGTCACCCAAAAGCTGTATTGAAACATTAAATAAATTGCACACTCCCGCTAGAGTTATAAAATATGTTGCCTAAATCTCCGTCCGTGATCTCCACCTGCTGTGGTTCACATCAGGACACAGCCGAAGACAAGGTCAACTCTAAATGGTGCATAAGCCTGGACAAAGGAACGACTTACCGTACGCTAAGTCTCAACGTGCTAGCGACTTAAGTTGACCCCTTCTCCTCAGTAACCCACCATTTGAACATTACGCGTTCAAAAGTAAAAAGATTTAAAAGATTCAGCCCTGCAATCTACTTGGTGCTAGCCCCTGTGACTAATAGACTGTACGGAAAACTGCACTATTGATTCGCCCATTGCTAGCTAAAAGCAGCAGTGACGATCCAAGACGTCGCGTGACAGTCTACGTAATCCGTCATACGAGCCTGCGAAGTCTGGATTGCTTCTTTCTACTGCTGGCATGATTTCGATTTATCAGATAAACCAAAGCCGCGAGGTTACAAGCTGTGAATGTGAGAGCATTGCTCTGTAAGCATTTGCACCAGTTACAGAAACTAACAATCTCTCTAACAAAGCATGCCATTGTCGAAAGCGAATTCAAAGGCAATAGTTTTAGCTGAGTTTGTGCGCAAGAAGTCGGAAGTTGCTACAACAGGAATGACCAAACATAGGCAACCTGGATAGAAGACCACTTACCTACGCAGTCTGGAACTGCGACGTTCCCCCACTCCCCTGCCGAGCACCTGAACATGACGAAACCGGTTGTGTTGTGGGAGAAAGTCTTGTTGGTGGGGCACTGCAGGACGACGGTTATGCCGCTACCCATGGAGAACGGCGCCTTTGTCGCACCGTCACCTCCGGGAATTCGGTCGGCACTGCAGTATTTGGCTGAAATGACAGCGTTAACCTGTGCAAAATCTGCTGGCAAACAGAGTTAAGATCAGCTTAAGTTTCGAATATGGTGTTACATAACTTTCTCATCATAAATGCGTCAAAATATTTATTTACAAGCAAAGGTCTCTGACAAGTCCCTTGGTCAGGACGAAACGTACGTAAGGTTAAATCATTTGATATTTATAATAGTTGTGATTATTGAGGTGATTGTGTCACACAGGACACGCAGGAATAGATAGGTGAGTTAATTTATCATATCTATATCTTATCTTGAGCTTAAACTATCTTAGTTTGCACGATTTTTTGCAAATAGAAAGCTAGGAATATAAAAAATTCCTTTATTAAATATCTAAATTATATCTTTTATACCTATATCTAAATTTAAATTGTACCTGTAACTTAAACTATTGTTAAATTAATTATTGATGTTTTAAAATTTTGTTATAATTTTCAAAATTATTATTAAATTTTAAAACTGTAATTAAATATACTTTTAGATTATATCATCATAAAATTAACTATTAAGTCAAATTATGCCTTAATGTCAAATAGAAAGATAGGAAAACCAAGTATTTCTATTGGTATCAATAAAAAACTTAGAAAATGTTTAATCGTACCCCTGACGTGTACGAAGAAGCGACACATGGCCTGGTTTCCACTCTCGTCTCTAGCAGCATAGAAGACGAAGTAAACCTGCTGAGAAAGCACAATGCCGTTCCGAAGATTCTGAATAACTTTCGTAACTTTAACGTTATCTTCAAAGCGAGGCTCTTTCCATGAAACAACCCCCTCTTCAGCAGGGATCGTTACATACACGTCCTTTTCTGGACAGTCGAGAACGACCGGGGGTTCCTTATCTGAAATAACGTTAAGATCACTGCAAAGACTAGGAATACGTCTTACTAGAAATGTTGCTAAAGATCATTCGCTCATTCGCGACTTCATCACCGTATTGTTTGCCTGCATGAATAGCTGATATATCAATACGCCCTTGTGAATTGAAAGCATAATCAGTTGGATAGAGAATCACAGATGCTGGTTCTACTTACCAATAACAGTGACTTGGAAAGAGCAACTTGCTGAATAGCCGAAGGCGTTGGTCGCGGTTACCGTGACAATCGTTCTTCCCAAGCCGAATTTGTACGTGCCTTCCAAAGCTCCGTCAGGTTGCGTTGTCACCGCGCTTGACGGAATAGTGATGTTGATCTTCCCCTTCGGTAGAGGCATTGCGCTTGCCCCGATTGGCAAATCCATTTTCAAGTCGGCTGGACATGTTATTTCGGGTTCTGCAAAGAAGAGCGTTATCCACTTGAGAAGTGACGAAGGACGCACTAATTTCCTTTTTTTTTTCATGGTCTTCGGTTTTTTCAAATCGGGAAACACGGTAGCATCAATATTGCTACAATGACATGTCCATTCCTGCATCGTCATCGCTACTAAATCATCGCAGAAGCTTTCTAGAAATTTCCACATTCGAAGCGAAATAAATTGTACGTCCATGAAGACATTGGGTTAAATGTTTAGCTGATTATATAGATCTTATCTTTGTATTTACCATTATATAGATATATATAGATATATATTTTCTTGCAAAGAAATTAAGATTCCCCGCAAGAACCAAAGCAGCTCTGGAATCTCCCCCTTACCTAAAGTCTGGCTCGAATTTAGTTCGTCGGTGTTTCATATTTATTAATAGAATGTGAGAAGTTATTGGCTATCAGGGAAATCGATGGTAACACTGAAACCTACAGGATTACTTTCCCTCTTGAGCCTATTGTCAGTGACTTGTCATAGGGCTTTCTCTTGACTGCTTTGGTCACGTGTATAGTTTATGTATTGTATTTCGGCTATACATGGAGTTGGTGAAGAGTGTTTGGCGGTAGATAAGAGAGAGAACATGAGTGGAGATGTCGGAATTGATCTTATATTACGGGAGTCATGTATTCTCCTGAATATTGTAAGAAAGAGTAAGTATTGAAACAAGTTAGGCTTTATTGTCGAGATTGACGCTGTTCGTATCGACACTCGGTCATCATTTTCGTCATCACCACGCGCATGGCAAGACGCAGTGTAGAAAAACTCCCCAACAACTTACTCTTGGCGCAAATAACGGAACTGTTCAACGATCGATCGTAGGTACCATCCTTTCGGCACGTGACTGTGGGGTTGCCAACCAGGTCGTAGCCAGACAAGCAGTAAACACGGCACGTCTGACCAAAGATAGACCCTTGTGTACCACACCATATTGGGATTAAAGTTCCACCGTCAACCGCCTCCACTATCGGGCACTTCACTCCTTAAGTAAATGGCACGGATAATTACAATAACAATAACTCACTAGCGCTCATCACATCAGCGTAAGAAAACGCAAAGTGCGCAGCATAGTGTTTTGAAGTACTCATAATTGTGTAAAGCACGTTCACATGCACAATGCAACTTGTAAATGAATTGTCGAACTGGTAAGGCATCCACCTATAACTTTTGCACACGTTAGGGAACATCCGGAATTCTTGTAGGACTACATAATTTCAAGTAAGCGTCACCTTCCCAGCCTTGGGCTTAAAGGCGTGATGGAAAGAGCATACGTTCTTGTCTGAGCTGTTCCATTCCAAACTGTCGATCTTATATAAATTTTAACGGAATTTTCATGTGTTAGGTTTTCCTTGAAGAATACGCAAGTGCGCTAAGCTTTCGATGACTCTCCTCTGGCACACGTGGCAAGCCTCAAGGCTGAGGCTTTTAATCCGCTTTTGGAAAGTTCCAAAGTCGAGCAACAGCCCCAATATATCCTGGCCTAGCAGGTTTATTTAGAGGTGCCAGGAAGGAGAAAAGTAAACTGGAAAAGCACCAACTTGTGCATAGAGGTGAACTTCCTCCATCAAGGACCCATTGCCCGGCGCGATCACAGTATGCCTTCTTCGCTGATTGCTCGTTCAACTCGAACCCTTCATTGCATTTGAACTCGCACACGTCTTTGACCTGCTTCGCGTCTGGCTGGAGACAATCGCTTGGCGCCATGAAACCGTCCGCGATCGCAGTGAGAGCCGGACACCGTCTGTCTGAAACAATATTGAATATTGAAATCAGGAACCAGGCCATATGACGCACTGAGCAGGAAAACTAAATTCTTTTTTTCTCGTCAAACATTATAACATTGAACCTTCAGTTGGCAAAGTAGGACTTCCTAATTAATAAAGGCTACCACAACTATATAAATACAATATAAAATGTGAGTCTTCTGTTGACAAAGATGCACGTTCTAATCACTAATGCTGACCACAATTAAAATATAAATTAAATATAGAATATGAATCCTCTGTTGACAGATTTGGACTTTCTAATTACGACATGCTGCACCCAACATGGCGAAACACGTAATAATTATGCTCTTTATATTGCACTAAATCGGCACATACATTCACACGCTCCAGTTGTAGGGTTCTTCGTAAACTCCGGTTTGCAGCGGCACTCAAAACTTCCATAGGAGTTCGCGCACTCTGACGTCACTTCGTTGCAGTTGTGGACTTGTGTAGAACACTCATCGATGTCTTTGCGAGGAACAGAAAAAAAAAGTAAATGCTTCTCTTCTAAAATAATAGTTGAATCAACGATCTACAACAACCACAGGCACATTGCAAATAAAGTTAAGAGTTACTTTTCGACTACCGTACGCTTCCCCGTGACGATGATTCCGTTAATTTTCCATCCAAATTTATTTATTTGTACATCCTCAATCAACGAGCATACTTACATAAAATCCACCATAAGTTTTAACAAACTGTACAAGATGTTAAATAAAGCAATAGTGAGTAAAATGGCGACTTTTTGGGACTAACAACATATGGCAAAGAGAACAGACTTAGTTTAGAACAGCGATTGGTTTTTGATGACTTCTTAGGTGAGCGTAAACCCAACACCTCATTACCTCTAATGAATTGATTAGACATATTGACTGCTGAACTCGTAATTTTATACTAAAACAGTATTGTTGGACTTTATAAAAATTGAATTTTCATCTAATCTTATTTAAGGCCGCAAATTTCACACTACGTTTCAAGAACAGACTTTCAAAATAATCATTTTTGTTTAGAACTCCAAAGGGACTTTTCAGGAGCCCCAAAAGCAATCTTAAATGCGCTTATTCTCAAAAGTAATTGCTTGCAAACGCTTACATCCATTAAAGAACACATGAGCGTGTTTCATGGCAAACCGTGCACGAGTGTCCCATAATTCTAAACTGTGGCATACTTACAAGGACCAATGCTAAAAAGGAAGCCAGCATCAGTAACTTGCACGGTATCAGTAGTTAGTGGAAGTAGGTAAGTCCACTGACCAACTTCTAACAAATTAGACTAATCGCTGCATTGCTTGATTTTAGGACTAGAAAGTCCTTATTTAATGTGTTTATGGTATTACAACATCTGCAATAAAACGTCTATAAGAATATAAAATAGGAAGCACCATACACCTACTGAAAATAATCTGCCACCATATCAGAAAGGAAAGTTAACATCGACAAAAGCATTAGAACGGAGACCAGAAATTTTATCATCTGAGCACTAAGCGTTATTTAAACCATGGCCTGCAAGGTCTAGGGATTTCAACCAGCAGGTCAAAATTTCACGGAGTTTAAATAAGTAAACAAACAATTTAAATAGACGATGTCATTAATGTTTGCAAATAATGCAGGCACGGGTCTATGTTCAGGTCTTCAAATGCTAATTTACTGACGATGGATCAGGCCCCGTTGCTTTCTTGACGCCTCGGTTAACGATCCCCCCCTCCTCCCCTTGAAAACGCTTGTGACATATATTTACGAACGAATACATCTTAAATAAACAAATATCTTTAAGCAATCTGCTTATAGCAATTTGTTTATGCAAATACTCTTAAATAGTCAAAGCTACTAGTTGCAAAAGATTTCGGAATCCATTTGCCAATAAGGCTCCTTTTTTAATCATGCACAAGCTTGTTGCAACGTTTTACCTGCATAAATGCATTCCTACACTTTCATCACGTTCAATGAGAGCAACACGCATGCGTCACACTAACACATCTAACACTCTCGCTTGGTGTGTCCGACCACATGCGAGTTTAGCGTCAGCTTACGCGGGACATCTTTCTGCATGCATAAACTACTCGAAGTAGATTACACCGAAGTACTTAAGTCTGCCCTGAAGAATAAGGAATTTGAGTACACTTCGCAGCGAGATCACAAGGATGGCGAAAAGGATATTAGCATTATCGACGTGTAACTTCTATGAATTAGTGATTCGCTTATGTCTCATAAGTAAATTTGATCAATTTTATCTTGGGTAAGTCTCTTCATGTTTCTTATCAACTTTCACTCATGGTTACCTCGATCATTCATTAAATAACGCACACATGAAATGAAGAAAATGTTGGTCGGTTATCCTTACCTATGCAACTTTGTTCGTTCGAAGCCAGCTGAAAGCCATCGGGGCAGTAGCATTTGTAAGAACCAACCGTGTTATTGCACATGTATTGACAAGGACCTGGGTTCAACTCGCACTCGTTGACATCTGAATGAAAGATGGGAATGCGTTATCTCTTGCTAGGAAGAAAGAGTAGCACACGATAACACGTGTCAAACGCAAGGAAATCAATGTTTAGACAAGGCGTGATGTCATTGTTTGAAAGTCTCCTTCAAACCGTGGTGAGTCTCATATTAATAGTAATGACTTTATTGTATCAAGAGACTGATATCCAAATGAATATTTTGTTACTTTCGACCGAGTGAGTAACTTACTTCTAGAATGGGGTAGCTTGCTAATACAATGCTGCAATGTAAAAGGAGCTTTAGCTAATGCCTCGTCAACATTCTGCCTCTTTACACCCTTACATGCCATTTCTAGCAAGTCCCTACAAAAATGTCGCAATCGACATGTCCCAAACAACACGCAAACATTTCCCTGGCAACATGTTCCTAACAACATGCTCATAACAACATGTCCCTATTGACACGTCCCTACTGTCCCTACTGTCCCAAAAAAGATTTCCCAAACGGCATGACCTTGTCTACTTGTCGCTACCAACATGCCTTACCAACATCCTTTACCAGCATACCCGTACAACATTTCCCCAACAAAATGTCGCTAACAAGAATCCCTAACAATACATCCCTATAAAATTATATCCCTAATCAACATGTCCATGTCGTCATGTCCCTACGGACATTGCCGAACTGGCATGCCCTTTCATTCATCACATCAACCCCGCCCTCGTTGTTATTCCTCAGTTGTCAATTTGTTATGAGCAAGTTGCCTTGTCTACTCTTGAAATGGGCTCCTTTCTACTTTTAACTGCATGGATGAAGTTCAAGAGACTCACCCGTGCATGTCTTCTTGTCTTCTAACAGTTGGTAGCCTTTAAAGCAGTCGCATGAGTAGCTTCCGTAGTAATTCAAACACAGTTGCTGACATCCATGCATCGTAGTAAGGCATTCATTGATATCTGAAACACCAAAGGAGATCAAGTGAATAGTTATTTGTGATGGTATGTAGTATTAGAGTACTCTTATTGCTTTAATGTGCTTTAATGTGATTGATTGATTGATTGATCGATCGATTGATTGATTGATTGATTGATTGATTGATTGATTGATGGATGGATGGATGGATGGATGGATGGATGGATGGATGGATGG
>QQSS02232280.1:0-10184 GCA_003687565.2 Craspedacusta sowerbii | reverse complement strand
ACTCTATTCATACTTTATTCTTTTTCAATTCTAGTTTTACTTGTTATTTTTAAGTTTAATTGTTTGCATTTCAGGGGGAAAAAAATCTTGTTGTTACAGTATTCTCTTGACATTTCCTACAAACTTTTGACGCGCGATATGACTGACTATGGTCTGACTCAATCGCAACAATCTTTTTACGGCCTTCAAGAAACCACAAGAACCAATTTTTCTGGTTTCTCTTATAAAATAGTGCTCAAGTTTTATTTAGAAGGTTATAATTGACTTCAATCTTGTAGTGCCCTTTGCATATCGAAGAAACCTCCGCATATGAAATTACCCGTATCGAGGCTTCGTTTAATGAGCTCTACTAGGCTAACAAGTCCAAAATTAGTGTTTGATGTGAGTTTTTCCTTTCGAAAGCCGAGTTGTAAATCGTAAATTAATTAATCTGATAACAAAAACATTTAAAATTCGTAGTAGACCCTGAACCAACTTTGCTGCTCTGCTGAATGCACCGCTAATGTGAATGCAAGCAGCTTCTCCATAGTCTTTGAAGTATCCTTCTGTTTCTTTGACTTACATTGATGGAAATTTTACAGAGTTTTGAAGTATGCTTGTTAGCATTTTATATATATAGTAAGAAACTTCATCTCTTAAATCATCAAAATCCCAAACACTCAAAGGATGGTTCAGATTACTTTAAATTTATAGATGCAGTAAAGGCAAATATGAAGCATTGGATGGTAGAACTTCAAACCATTTGCTCTCAAAAATTATTGAAAGGAACCCCTTAGCAAGCTTTTTGTAAAGACTATATGCCTACGAAAAAAGTCTATTTCAGGATAATAAGATTCCAAGTTTTGAGTCTACCTCAATTCCTCTAGAGCATATCAACAATATTAGAGCACATCAAGGATATTAAGTTTTCTGAGTAGAATTTTCTTATGGCATCCGGGATTCTTGTGTAAATCGCTGGATACCTCTTATTGACGCGATTTACTCTCTGGAAGCCACGAATCTGATTGATAGTGACTTAAGTGTCATCTTGCTCTTATTTGATCGCTTCGAATAAAGCAAAGATGTAGTGGTGGTGTTTGCTGACCGTCGCATTAAAGCGACGATGCCACCTCTCCAAATCACTGCTTGAGCGTCGGCTTACGCCATACAGGTTCCACATCGCTGCCGACTTCTGAAGCAGCTACTGGTGCTCAAAATACTGAAATAAGTCTGCTAACGGCGGATGCGACCTGATGCGAAGAATATTAAGATCTTCCGTACACAGACAATGAGAAGAATACCAGAGGCATCAGTTCACAAATCTGGAGGCGCACCTTCTTGTCCTCATTTTATGTCACCGTACGCCGAACTGCCAGACTTGACGGAATAACCGCGTCGGCTGGACGTGGGTAATTCTTCCCGACCATCAGGAAGAAGGCCACAATTTAAAGTCACTGTATATTGTGAGTGGACTGAAGCTCTACGCCATCGTCACTGCGTGATCATTCAATATTCTGAAGAGATGACGGTAATCTTCCGAAGATTTTGAGCTCATAAGTGCAAAAGTAAGTAGAACCTAAAGAGAAACTCAGAATCAGGACCGGTGAACGATACAAATGACATCACATGAAATGCAAAACGGCATCAGAGTCTTCTTCAAAGTCTTGTTTAAATACTAGCAAGAAGAACTTTCCTGGCGCTTATCGAAAATGCGTTAATCGTGAAAATCTGACGGAACAATGCGATAGCCAAAGGTTCAATCCATAAAAATAGCGCCAGAACTGAAGGCCATGTCGATGTTTGCATCAGTTGCAAGTTGCTGGAAGTTCAACGTCTCTTTCGTAGCTGGTAACTTTAGGACGAAAGAGTTCTAAAGATTTTTCTGATTTAATGGTTGGTATTGGTAAGTCTACTCGAAAGCGTTTCAATGAAGCTACACAACCGTATTCGTCGTTCTTTGAACAAATGTCCAACATCTTTAACTCACTCGAAGGCGGTTGAAAAATAGTGTTGCTAACCTCTTTCTTCTTGTTAGGTACATGCTGGATAGTAGAGTTAGACGCGTTGGAAGAATAGCGGCAGCAGCGGTTGATTCTGCGAGAGTGGTGGACTCTTTGATATAAAATGTTGGGACAGGCGCGTTTGCTTTAGCTGCCCGCTCACGCATGTTACTATCAACTGATCGAACTAGGCAGCCTTCCAATTCGGGCATGTAATCGCCCTCGAGAACGGGGATTATCGTATGCTACGTTTGTCTGCGTGCGCCCAATGGCAACCCCTCTTCAAGCAGGGCCACTGAAGCGACCCATCAGCCAATCGCTCATTGTCCAATCGAGATTGACATCCGTTTACCGCAATACCTTCTTATAATGCTTGGTTTGGAAAGCATTCATACCATCAGCCATATTTCTCCGTCCGAAATCACTAGAATGTTGCCTTAAAGTGATTATGCAATCTAAGGACTCCTTAGTGTAGAGCTGCCTGCAATTGCCAAATCTACGACCTTCTATCAAGCTCTGAATTCTGCAGAAAGTTACCATTAGCCTTACGTAAATGATATTGTGGATTCTGCTTCTCAGCTGTAGGTTAATTTGGTTTGCGGACGACACTAACCTGCTTTTCTCGTGTGATAGATTCCACTCTTAGTGAAAAACTAAAGCAAATAGAACTATGCTCAATGCAAACTTCCTATCCTTGAGTATTAAGAAAACTAAGTATAGGGCATTTGCAAAAAATTCTTGAAATCTTTCTCTTTGCATCTGCCAGTGTAAGATTATATGCAACACCTAACCTATTGGGTAATAGAGAATTGTAACGTATCATATTGGATAAACGCTTATCTTTGAGTGACCAAGTTAAGCTGATTGAGTCACTGGTATCTAAAAGTATTGGGATGATCCCAAAGGTCAATATATTCTCTAACTATTAAAGCTGCCAGAAGTCCGCATTTCAGGGTTTGTTCAGATATTCTGTGTGGAAGTATATCTTCAGCGAGCACTAATAAGAACAAGGCATGTAAATTACATAGTTACAAAAAACATCATTACAAAATTGCATCATATGATGAAAGAACTGCTCCTTAAAGACATCTCATGGAGTGCTCATGATGGTCAAGGAGGAGGTGCCTGGGCCCCTATCGAGATCGGGTTAAGGAGGACACACTGCACATACTTCCATTGGACACACTGCACATACCTCTTCCTCGTTGAACTGCATTTAAAGCCTTGCAAATTTATTCAGATTAAAAATAGTAGAATTAGCGGCAATACACATGAGATATATCAGCAACTACAATTTTCTTAGTTCTTCCTTCTTTTCTGACTCCCAGCGAACCTTTTTTTACGACACGACTAATGACGATTTCCAACAAATTGTTGCTTTAAGCTCTATTCTTAAGTTTAAAAAATCTTCAGTAACATCTCATAGCCACGTTTTCAATCGTTCAGTACACCGGTAAGTCATAAACTATCGCCTTTGTATTATCTGGTACAAAGAGGCTGCACATCTCCGTAAGAGGGACTTCGTTATGTAACAAGATAAATTGCACTGTTGCCAAAGAAATGAAAACCTAAATCAAGTGCAAGAAGTTGAAGAGGTTTCATCTTGAAAGAACTGAACTTTAAAAATGACCAAAATCCTGCATTTCCGAAAATTTTTAAAAGCTATACATGGCTTTGGGAGGTATTTTTTAGAGTAAAGTAATTAGTATGCATACTCAGTATTACTATGTAAGCCAGTAGAGCAGCTACGCGTTGCTTGCTCATTATCCTGGGTATGGCATGGGTCTTGAGATATTGATGAGTCGGTCGATGCTGATCACGACTAACCCTACCTCAGAGCCTACAGACGCTATTGCGCCCACGAAGTGGCTTTTCCTCTGTAGAGTGCATAGCTTCTTATGCCATCCGATGATGAGGGTAGCCAGCAAGGATTGAGCATGGAGACTCACCACTATATCAGCGCACGACAGCGAAAGAATGAAAATATTGGCTTGATGGTCGCGGAGCTTCACGGATTTGACGATGACGGCAAACACCATGACTTGACCCGCTATTGCTACTGCTAATGCTAATGCGTAACTTTTATATAACAACAAAGAATTTTAATCGCAGTCAATCGTGAAAATGTAAGCCTTGCCTTAAAAAGTAGCTTCCTTTCAATTCTATGAATGATGAAGCATTACAATTATCTCTCATTGCCCTAGATGAACCCATTCATTTAAGTATTAAACTAATGCCAAAAATAGTGTCGGCTTACCGATAAATGCACGGACATTCTTCAGCTTTCGAGGAAGTTTTTTTTTATAAGAACTCTCGAAGTACTACGACATTGACCAACTTTTAAATCAAAATTTTGATTCAGGATCGTCACTAGGCGTTCTTCATATAAATGTCGTGTCTCTGACGAAATATAACGAAGTACTGAGAACCCTTCTTAATATGATTAAGTTCAACTTTAAAGTAATAGGAATATCGGAAACACGATTAACAACTACTGTTGGAGAAACCATATGTATTGAAATTGATGAATGTCTCCCACAACGTTTTTTGACGAATGACTGCTGAAAATTCTGGAAAAACTCACAAAAGAAAACAAGTTAGTCGCAATAATGGGTGATTTCAACCTTAAACTACTAAATTATGATACGGATAAGGGTACGTCTGACTTCTATGACATAGTTTCCAGTCGCAACTTACAGCCTTTAATATTGCAGCCTAATCGAGTTACCCTTCGCTCACAAACATTGATTGACAATATATTTACGCATAACATAAAATATGACTCCGTAAGCGGTAATGCGCTATTTCCGACCAGTTCGCGCAGTTCGCTGTCTTTAGAAATTACAGTGCACGTACCAAAAAGATAAAGTACAAGAGAGTTTACGGACGTTCGTACAAAACTTTCAATTAAGCTAGTATTGCCTGGGAGGTCCTGTTTGAAGGCGACACAAACCCTGACACCTTGACGCAAGATTTTATAGAAAAACTTACAGATTTACTACATGCAATGGCACCTTATAAAAGACAAACCAAAAAAGAGGTAAGATTGCAGCAAAAGCCGTGGATTACATTTCAAATCCTTAAATCAATGAAAAAAGAGATTTCTACAGATGTACATAAAAAGAATCTGATCAGCAAAAGGGAGCACTTGACTTATAAGAAGCACCGCAATTCTATTGTTAATACGATTAGTTCAAGCAAAATGCTATACTTTAATAGTTACTTTCAGGAACACAAGATGAATATTAAGCGTACTTGGGATGGTATCAAGTCGATTATCAATATAGGAAAGAGGAGCAAAACCTGTCCGTCCCAGTTATTAGATCATAAGCAAGTGTTGAACAAAACCCCAGCCAGTATTGCAAACACGTTTAACAACGTATTTTACATACGTAGGAAATTCCCTGGACTCCAAAATACGAAGCACGTCTAAAAGTTTCAGAAAATGCATGCCTTCCTGTGCGATTGGTAGTTTTTTTGTGAATCCGACTGACACTATCGAGATCGTTGAAATAATTATTTCGCTAATCACTTCTAAAGCTACTGGACTACATAGTATTCCAACCCATATACCTAAGATTGGATCATCCTCGTTTGCATTGCAGATTTGATTTATCATCAATTAGTCAATCAAGGAATCTTCCCGGATGTATTTAAAATTGCTAAGGTTTTCTCAGTCTGCAATTCTGGTCCAACAGAGATATGCAGCAATTATCGACCCATCTCTCTGCTGCCAAATATAAGCAAAATAATAGAGAAAACAATTCACAGGTGCTTTTATAAGTTTTTAGAAAAGTCTTACGTTATCTATGATTTACTATTCGGTTTCCACAAAGAACACTCCACTAACCACGCTTTAGTTAATCTTGTTAATAATGCATATGATGTACTGGATCGTGGTGAGTTCGCTTATTTTTTATTATTAGATTTGCAAAAGGTGTTTGACACGAAATTGTCGAACAAAAAATTCTTCTGTATAAACTTGAAACTTACGGAATTCGTGGGGTTTGTCTGTCGTGGTTCTCTTCGTATCTTAATGGACGAAGACAATATGTTGCTGTCGAGAACACAAACTCCTATACTTCTCTTGTTGACATAGAAGCACTGCAGGGGGTCAATTCTGGGTCCCCAATTATTTTTTGTATACATTAATGACTTCCATAATTGTCTTTCTAGTGGCGTTGCGCGGCATTTTGCGGACGATACAGCTATAGTTTTTATTGGTTTTTATTGGTATGAAATTAATGATGGGTCGCGAGATCTCGAAAATTGACGATTGGCTCTGTGCCAACAGGTTATCGTTATATGCTACCAAACTGAGATTATTTTATTCCGTCCTGTAAACAAAAGATGTCAAACCAAAATTACTTTAAAGTTATAAAACACGAAAATAGTTTTGTACAACAAAGTAAGATACCTCGGTGTTGTGGTTGGTACACACCTTTCGTGGGGATGTCACCCAACCAATCTCTCAAATGTGAAATCTCTCAAATCCCATGACTACCCCCCACCAAATGTGTTTCCCCACACACCGTCTTATATATGTCATATCGAATCGCAATGATCGTTTTGTTTCTTATGTAACTTGTGTTTGAGGAGAAATTATATGTTGTTGTTGTTGTTGTTGTTGCTGTTGTTGTTGTTGTTGTTGTTGTTGTTGTTGTTGCATGACTCAATACTCGTTTGTATTGCGACGCCCTTAACAGGTGCAGGCAAGAATCTAAGGGTGTTTGACGTCATTCCTAATTCAATGTTTCCTTTGCCGAGCATCATTACGGAACATCAACATCGGCCTGATTTGCTCGTTCTGCAAGAAAAAAAAACCTGCACATATTGGATTTGACGGTGGGTTTTGAAAGCAACATAGGAAAGAAGTCTTCCAGAAAGGAAGCTAAGTGCAAGGAAACTAAGGAAACGTTATCCAATCTGTTTGTGTCTGTAACGTTAATAAATTTAAGTTTGGATGCGATAGTCTTAGGAAGCTCTACTGCAGATCTATTGCCTTGGCTAGAAATTGTCGGTCTCGACATAAAAAGGCACGTCAAGTGTTAAAAAGCATAATTAACATTTGCGTACGGTAATCATACTACATCTTTTGCTGTCGTAACCAAGAATGGATACATCCGGACTTAATGACATGGTAGCAAGCACGTCTTTCCGTCCTCTATGCCATGTCTAACTAGTGAGTGGGTGGAGGTATCGAGTCACGGGTCCTCAAATATATGTATAGTTTGTAGGGTGCGTTAACTCTAGTTTGGAAAAAGAAAATGTATTCCTTTATTGTTTTCATTGCCACAGAACTTTTACCGTGTATAAACGAACACTTAGAAGGCCACAATATTTTTATAGCAACGACAAGAATCAAAAACGCGACTTTGTTCATGATATACGTTTCGATGCTTCATGCATCATGTTCACTATCAAACTTCGCAAACTTTTACCGTATACTCTGGGTTTTTAACTTGCTCAATTCACTTTCAGCATGTTGGCAGTTAACTGCACGCCTTTCTTTTCAGACATGCCGATGTTTTATTTGCAAGATAGGCGTTTCTTCTATCGCGCAAACATTAAATTGGAAAATTAACCTTGCTCGCTAAGAACTCAAACTTTCGTTGCCGTGGTTTGAAGTATTTAGTAGGTCTGGGCTGGCCATGCCGTCTCCCGACGTAGCCTTGTATCTTAAAGTTCTATAGTTCTGATAATGTTATGGTGCTTGGCTCTCTGGGATGGGCGCTTGATCGCATGCCGGAGTGCTGTAACGTTTGATGGAGCCTGGTGCAAACAGCACTTGCCTGATCCAATAATCGACCTTTGCAAGGGCAGGCGCGATGATACCCATTATCTCGTTGCCGTGACAATGGACTTGTGTCTGCCATGTTTCTTCTGGGTTAGAACTTATTGGCTGACCCCACAACTTCCTTGGTCTTGATTGAGAACGTAGATTTCGGTAGGTCGAGAAGCAAGGCATGGTGAGCAGATATGGATTCTCTGGTCATAATTGCCATTTCCCGGAATTTATCTCTATTGAAAGAAGTCCTTCAGATGCAAAAAAAGGGCATTCCGAAACCTACGTTCCCTGTGGAAGACGAAATTAGGGTAAGAAGGTTAAGATCCTTGGGTCCAAATGTAAGGAATGCTCTAACAAAACACATCAAGTCTAGGGCTCATGAAAGACTCTTTAAACTAAACTTAAAGAATTGGAACGACTGAGTGAAATATCCTAAGATTGCGTTTTCAACACACACACACACACACACACACACACACACACACACACACACAAACACACAAACACAGCCGCACACGCAGCAAGGGAGGGAGAGAGGGAGAGAGAGAGAGAGAGAGAGAGAGAGAGAGAGAGAGAATGTGTGTGTGTGTGTGAGAGAGAGAGAGAGAACTGAGACACGATATTCTTCTCCCTTAACAACACAGCTATGGAGCAGGCATAAATTATTTAAATAAAAGAATATTAGGAGGAGGCTCTTCATAGCAAATCTGATCGTGCCTGTTTCTTTTAATCCCCCTAATACCTCTCGAGGGAAACGTTTTTACAAAAGCTTCATCTTTAAAAGCGTGCACGACAAGCAAAATCCATACTGCAGCTTTTGCCCTACGTTTTGGCTAATTTTATTGGAATTTACAAATTTCTTTCTTGTGTTTTACTGATACCGCAGTCTACCTTCAAGTCATTAAGTTTGTTTTGTTTAGAGCATTTGAGTCAACAAAGGTTGCAGGACCAACTGCCATAAGCAACCACTCCTATCCTAGGTGCGTTGAGTTTTCTGCTTCTGTAATGTCGTCTAGATTCAAGAGTCAAGATTCAAGATTTATTTACTCAATAAATGCGAAAAAACAGCTGAAACTGCACCATTAATAAAGTATGAAAATGTTATACACATTCAGATAAGTAGAAACGTTCATAATTTATATGGTCTATACGTCTATAGCATGCAATATCAAGGAAAAAGGGTTCTTTAGGGAAATTGCCAGGTCACTATTTTTCTAGGCATACACAAATAAATATCAAAAACGTTTGCGTTTTTGAAAGTAGTTTCGATGTAAGATAGTCAGAAGAAGTTACTTTTCTAACTCTCTGCTTTTGCATGTGGTACAGTCTACTGTAAATCAGTCTGTTTACCAGCAAAACCCACACAAGACATCCACATGATAAGTTCTATTTAATTAATTGAAGTCAAACAGTATTGAGCGTCAAACATTCAATAACATTGCCTCCACACTTATCAACATTTTCGCGGGCTCATTGCAAAGATGCCTCAAGTTAGAAAACTGGCTGTCTTTGACAGGAATTTTCTTGTGCCCCTGAGGGCAACAAAAACCCGGAAGTCAAATTTTCTTGTCCAAGACTTAGATCATGCTTAGATCAATCTTTATAGAGTTCAGGACGAACAGCACAGGTCTTCATTTGCAGACCTTTGTTTACAAACAACACCGAGTGACGGGTGACATATTGTCACAAGGGTGACACCGGTGACAATACTAGCGTCATCTAAAGAGTTGCTGAATTCGTTTGCCAATTCGTATATAATTTAAACGTATTAAGAAGAGGAATGGGACCAAACGCAGCGTCTTGGGAAATTCCGTACTCAATTTTGTGAGTTGTGGAGTCGGATGGGCCGATCGGGAGGCCAGTGCATTGCAGGTTAAAAATGAAAAGTAATAATAATTTATGTTAACTCAAACTCCACTATGATGAAGCTTGCAGAAGAGTACGTTGTGATTCACGGCGTCAAATACCTTAATTATAAATCAGGAAATAAACAATTATCCTTATCACGATTAGACTTGATAATCCCAACCAAGATAACGAGAGCAAATCTTTTTAAGCGCTTTTCTTGCATTTAAAACAGCTACTCGTAATTTGAATCGGGGTTGTTTAGGTATACAGGCGATCATCCATAATTTCTCAAATATTTTGCTTATACATGACAGTAAGGAAATTTTGGCAGTATTTCCAAAACCATTTCTGAGATCCTGATTTGAAAATTGGAATAAGACTCGCTAATTTTAATCAAGCAGTGAGACCCAAGACTCAGGAATTTATTTTCCCAACAGACAAGAAAAATTCGTAACTATACATAAATTTGCCATAGATGGAAGGGAGAGCTCTTCATAGCAATGCTAATCGAAATTAAAAAGCCCCCCCCAGCGAAAAAGCATAATTATATATATATATATATATATATA